>JAOEHI010025266.1:0-26237 GCA_025447815.1 Percopsis transmontana
GAGAGAGAGAGAGAGAGAGAGAGAGAGAGAGAGAGAGAGAGAGAGAGAGAGAGAGAGAGAGAGAGAGAGAAAGCAGGGCAGGCAATGCTAGACTGAGCCAGTAATCCCAACAATTTTATATTCTCCTTAATGGACACCACCAGTGAAGTTGGCAGCTATGTACATTGTTCAGTCAAATCATAATTCTTCAAAAATGTACTTGATGATATTCATAGATATAAATAATTGCAGACCGATATACCACTTGTAGCCACCAGCCCCAATAGTTTGCGTGTCGGTAAAGCATGTCGTTTGCGTGTCGGTAAAGCATGCCGGTGTCGATGACAATGAAGAAAGAAATAAGACACTAATCATCTTCAAATAAACACACAGTTGCATTAAAACAGTCCACATTTAGCCAGTAAGTAGCCTAGAAGTATTTTGTTTTTTTCATTTAGGCTTTTTAATAAACATAATGTAAGTATTTAGGAGCAGTACATGTCGGGGATCAAACCTAGAGTCTTAAAAGACCACTAGGCTATCCTGCACCCGGGGACACTAAAATCTACAGTACAGATAAGAGAATTACATGTGACACTGAAAAAACATTAATAAAATTACGCATCTGGCGCTGCTGCTGTGAATGGCCTGGTCTTGACCTTGTGTTGTGCAGAAAGTGCTCCTACGCTGGGTTTCAAAAACATAGAAAAATCACAAAAAGGTCCATCTTCTGTCACAATTTAGGAAACATTCTCTAAGAGAAAAATATACAAAATATACAAGCACATAAAACAGTAGAAACCATACCTTTAGTCTCTACGTAGGCTCAAGCAAGAGGGAGAGAGAGATATGGGTGGAAGCGTGGAAATGTCTCCCTTTTCCTAGCAAGTGATTCAGATAGGTGGTTATGATTTGGGCAAATATTAGATGATTTATGCCCCTTTCACCATACCCAGAGCTATGAGATCATAACTTTACGCCTGTCAGGACACAAACGCAGACCTGTACTAGTGGCACTAAACGTAAACAAAACGCAATGACACATAGACCGCATGCAAAATTAGTTTTGAACGGTCACGTTAAATTACTATTAGCTATGATAACAAAAAGTTAGAAGTTAGAACTGAGAAAGTGAGTCCATACTCCGCCCGCGTTTTCAAATGCTCCATATGACAGAAGTGGACCATGAAAAGACAGTGTCGTGTGCTGTGACAGTGTGGCAGTGGTAGAGTGGCACCTCACAGTTCAGTGGTTTTCATGACCAATTTAGGACTTTAATTTGTTATTGCAGCTTTTAGGTGTTCCTAAACGAGGTTGTGCAGCTTGGAAAACATCAAGTGTGAGACAGGTCACATGAAACCATCGATCTGTAAATTCACACATGCCATATATAGACAATAAATACAATATACTGTAACTAAACCCACAGTACACTACACCACTATTAATCATTCAAGCCCTGAGAAGGTGTTAGTTTAGCTGTGTGACTTTGTGAACTCACGGTGTTGCTGAAAAGCTTAATCACTCAGCATGTGGGTTTATATGCCTGTGACTGTCATGTTTTTGTCTTTCCACGTGCCAGAACGCCCTGATTCGAAGCACGTGTGTTACTGACTAAGGTTAAACCAGCCCCTTAATGGTAAAAACATTTATGGGAAATAAACATAGGAGGGGAGGAGTGGGGATGAAAGATGCAGCCCAAAGGGCCCCTGGTCTTGAAGTTGACCTCTCTCTGTGGATAGACATCTCTCTAATCATCGCCACCACTGATTTAAACCAGGGCTGCGGCCCACAAGGGGAACACATTTATTAACCCTTCAGTCAATCTATGGTGAAAACAAACCCACATTAGCCCACTCACTGCCCTTTCACACTGACCCTGAATGTTAGCGCTGCTGGGCTATTTCCTGGCCCCCATACCTTGCCCTTCCTAGCCACTACCCACAGAAGCTGCATTATCTGTTCCATTAAGCGTTTAACCTTTAATACCGGAGCATGTTTTCGGAGTGAGAAGGTGTGGGACAATATATTACAAAAACTTTGACTTGTGCTTGTTTTATGTTTTCACATTTTAGCGGAACTGTGTGTGTGTTCTGTTGAAAGGCAATACTTTGCCCAACTGATTACATAAATCCACCCTTCAGATTTTGGGCAAATAAAAAAAATCCCCTGCCATATCAGTTGCACTATGACACTGTATTCTCTGTCAGGTTCTGTAAGGCATATCTATAGAAAGTCAGATAGGCCTAATTATTTTGAAGGCTTACTTAAAGTTCCATCCTTTTCTGGGTTATAGGGACATGTTGTACTTAATTATACAAAGAACAGGATACTAATTGCAATGTTCATTGCCATTTTCCAAATATTTAAATTAATTTAATTTAATCAATGCAATTTCACGGATTAATGATTTTGGCTCCCAGGGGCTCAATTAGTTTTGACCAACATCTTGTAGCTGAATGTCAAATTACATTAAGACTAATCAAATAAAAAACGTCAAATCTGGGGACTAGAAGTTTATGGAAGTGGATGTTGGCCAATAATATGTCAACATTTTAATCCAAGGAAAGACGTGTAAAATTTGCACACGTGGGAATCACTATGTTATCATAAAAACATACATCTGTTATCAAATAGTTTCTGTGTTATATGAGCCTGTGTTCTATCACAGCAGTCATAGTTTTATATGATTCAGAGCTCATAGCTTAACATGTCGACTTTGTCATACATAAAAACATTGTCTACATGTGACATAAGGTATGTATGCTGTTATCCTTGGGTAAACATGAGCCAGGCTATTAAGACCATGTGGTTGAAGTCTGTGGCTTACACATAGATTTGATAAGATGTTCATCCGCTTTCATAATTAAGGTGAATTAACTCCATGCGGAGCTCTTTATTGTAAATACGTTGATACAATTGGGTTTGCAGCATCGACTGTATAGAATGTAGCAGATTCTAACCTTAGCCATATATTGTTTGTAGGAGCAGATTAAATATGAAAACATACACTATGTGTATTGTGTTAGCACTCTTGTATGCGGGAGTTGACTAAATTGGCTGATGCTGTGATTCTGGCAGAGGTATACCAATGCTGTACTGCCTTACATGGGAAACGAGAGAACCAGACGTGTGCTTTACTGCAACAAGGCTCTGATTAAGACCAGATTGGTCTGCCTGTGGTTAGTTCTGACCCACATTTAATTCCCACTGAGGGATAGGACTGTTTACTCTCTGTGATCCATATATGTAAGCCATTTTAATATCACCCTCACCCTTCAGCAGCTCACTTTTGCTTCAGATAAAAAGGAAATTCTCTCATTGGAACATATGTGAGTTGATTATGGTTAATTTTGTGGGCTTTTAACATTTTGCCAAAATAATATCAAAAACATGAGAAGAGAAATCAACACTTCTAGGAATATAATTGTCTCTACATGCTTGAATCTCTGCTACTATCTTATATAGGCTAATATTAAAAAAGGCAAAACGATTTTAGAAATCATAGAAAAAGGTGACACATATGGTTACCCAATAATTATTTAGGTATATAACTTTGGTCAACATGAAATTTTATCAAGGACTTGATAAGGATAAAACCAGTTATAATTTTTTTGACGTAAGTTAAACACTAGGTGGCGGTAATGCAAAGAACTTGAACAGAACTACTGTCCCGCATAATTATGCGTACGTTGACGTCATCAATATAAGACGAACAGAACAGTGGCATGGACGATTGTAATTTGTGACCTTCTAAAATATTTCCTTTTAAATAGTGACGGTAAGCGAATCAATAGTTTATAGGTGGTTAAGTCCAAGTGTGTTTGGTGTGATATCGAGAATAAATGCGGCAGTCAATCCAGTTATTAATTCCGCTCATCATGTGTGGCTACTGCCATTTAGTCATTTGTATTTAGCCAAAAGTGTTTACAATTTAAATATATTTTCGCCTATTACAGTTCCATTTCATCACTTCTCTGTAACGTTAGCTTCAATTGATGAAAGAAACCACAATTCTGTAAATCTTGAGGTTGGTTCATAACAGGAAGACTAAACTGATATTACTGCTTGATTTTATGTAGGCTAATCTTCAGTAGACGTGTCCAGAATGTCGGTAAAGCAGGCATCCGTTCATGCCAAATGGATAATCGGCAGAGTAATTGGGACGAAAATGCAAAGGACTGCCAAAGTCCGAATCACAAGGATGGTCCTGGACCCTTACTTGCTCAAGGTAAATTTAAACATCATGGACAGTGACATTAGATATTATGCATTTTGAGATTTGGTGTGTTCGAGAGATTTAATGATACAGTAGAAGTGGTCTGAATGGGTACATCTTTTATAAAACCATTGTTGTTTTTGGTAATTTAAAATCGTTTCCATGTATGTGAAATTTCAAATGAATAATTGTGACATTTATTTCCCTTTCCTATAGTACTTCAACAAACGGAAGACGTACTTTGCTCATGATGCCTTACAGCAATGTACAGTTGGAGATATAGTCCTTCTCAAGGCACTGCCTGAACCCAGATCTAAACACGTGAAGCATGAACTGGCTGAAATAGTGTATAAAGTAGGTAGAGTGACTGATCCATTTACAGGAAAGAAAGTTGAAGGAACCGAGTTTCTGGAGCCTTTGACTGATCTTGAACTCAATTTGGAGGATGAAAAGAAATTAGCAGAAAAAATACAGGAGCTGAATATCACAGGAACCTCTTCCCTTAACTGTGAGCCAGCACAAACTACCTGACCTTCATGTTACTAAACACCATTTGTTGTTATTGTAATATTTGTTTGTATAATACCTGTATTTGTTTCTGGTTATGATGTAAATAGGAGTGTGTGTCCATATAATGATTTATACAGGTGATTGAAACAATACGTTATTTCTGTTCTCTACCCATGTGGTGGTATTCAGGACACATTTATGCAAGATTTGCAATCAAATGAAAACTATGCTGGGTACTGTGTCATCGTAACACCCATCAAAAATAATGTTTTACTAATAAAAGTCTTTGCAAAGCATATACATCTTTTACAGATTTCACCGGTTAGGTCAATTAATTGGTTTTGGTAGTAATATTGAAAACAACCCAAATAAATCTGTCATTAAGCTCTTCATCCATAACTGGTGTACCATAAAACATTTTTGTAAGTGTTACCAAAACGAAACTTTCTATTTCTATTCTGACTTATCAGTGCATGCAGTTTTAATAAGTAAGCGTGCACAGGGGGTTCTAAACAACGCATTTTAATTCCATTATAGGCTACATAAACGTCAGTTGACATTGATAGCATACCCTGGTGTGGTGTCACCTCGGACAGTGTGCTGCACCTAAACTGCATTCAGGGGAAAGATGGCGACCCGAGTACTTCAAAGTGTGAGCAACGGCCTGAAACAGACAAGGAATGGGTTCCAAACAAACGGACAGGTCACTGTTTTCACAAGGTTAGATTAGTCCATCGTTGCTCTTATGGAAATTTAGAACTTTTCCTTGTCTCGTAGAAAGTTAGCAACAAAGTCCAATGTGCTACCGGTAGCTCCTAGCTAACGCTACTCGTATATCCGTGTAATATAGCCTGCTAGCTAGTTGATTGGGGGTTATAAACTTTCTAACTTTATTTTACTGGCAATTATTGCCGTCTTGTCCAAAAATTTTGTAAGGTAACTTCAACATTAGTCTCCTTTACTCGCTTGAAACTTGAATGCCAAGTGTTACACGTAGAAAGCTAAATCAATCCTATGCCCACGGTCATTCCCAAATAGACTTCAACTTCAAGGTCAAAATGCAGCAACTAGCAACTCCGCAATATGTGTTTTTCTTCATATTGCACAGTATGTTAGTGTGAAATATGTCCTTAAGATACCAATGATTAAAGCGTGTATGTTAACGTTTTTATCTTTAACTTTGTTCAACATAGAGGTTTTGCCATTTAGCAAACAATCAAAACACCCCTCGGCAAGTATTCAACAAATGTTTGGTTTAACACATACACATTTTCTGCAATAAAAAAATAAATAAACACACACGATAACTTCTAGTCTATACTAATGCGAAAGCATGTTTGCTTCAAAATACAGCACTCTGGTAGTTGTTAGCTAGCAGTAATCCCCAGGCTACTTAACAGCTAATAGACTTCTAATGCAATGGCATTTCTATATGACGAATAAATGTGATGCTCTGAATAGATTATCACATATTCTATACACATAGTCTATACACAGGCCATCCTGCTTTTTTCTGGGTTTAGGTAGTGCATACACAATTGCTTTAGTTGATATAGTAACGTATTGTGTGTGGCAGATAAAAAATGCATTTATTTCTTTATCTGTAGGAACCTTTCGGCCTCCAACAACAGGAACCGTGAAGATAGCTGGTTCAAGTCTTTGTTTGTTAGAAAGGTTGACCCCAGAAAGGACGCTCACTCACACTTGCTGGCCAAGAAGGAAGACAGCAACCTCTATAAAATACAGTGTACGTATATGTATCCACACATCTGTGCCATGAATTACTTGTTTTTCACTGGACAAACAATGGAGATTAAATGTATTCACAAAATTTTGCCACTCTCAGAAAGAAATAGTACATTGTGCCTATGCAGTCTTAGTTAAGGGCACAGGCATAATTTACTTCATAGTGGTGCTAAGGGTGTTTTTCAACCGGATTAAAATGTAAAACCTTTTTTCCAGGGCAGTCGTCTACAATCTGTTGCATGCTGCACTGCCCAATTCAAACCTTTCTTTTACAGTTCACAGTGTGAAGCCTGAGTGCCTTGATGCCTACAACAAACTTTGGTAAGTGGTTTTAATGCTATTCCCACTGGATCTGCCCTAACTATTTATAAGTATATTTAGTAAACACTGCAGGTGTTGTGTGTGTGTGTGTGTGTGTGTGTGTGTGTGTGTGTTTGCATCCTTAGTGAGGATGTGTTGCCTTCCATTCATGCTGACCCCCAGTATCCTTGTGAGCTAGTGGGCACCTGGAACACGTGGTATGGAGAACAAGACCAGGCAGGTGAGACCAGGCCGTCCCATGGTTTAACATGGATGCACATTATTAGTGACCTTCTGCATGGGAGAGAGTCTTTCATTCAAACCATTACAGTAACATTTTTTATCAATATTATCCTTCGGGGATTAAAGCTGCTGTAGGTGGGATTTGAGAGTTGCAGCGAGAGATAACTAAAAATGAACGAAAGAGTAAGATTTTGAAAATCAACAACCCAAAAACCCACCCCCTCCATCCCTCTGGAGCCCGTTGGTCTGCCATTGCGTAGCACCATTGGGGGGAAAAAAAACCTGTTGTAGCTGTGTGCACGCATTCATGTGATTGACTGGCAAGGTCGATTAGCCGGACCACTCGTGGGAAAAGAGGCCCTGATTGGTCAGAATTCTTTTGGGCGCCGTCAGAAATCTATATCAACTTATATAGAACCAGGGTCTATCAACCAGAGCAGATATACTCACAGAGCATTTGACTCGCTGATAGCTGACGGATGTCTATGGCATTTCTCACAAATTACAGTAAATGTATCTTTTAATAAAGGGTTATTCTATTCTATTCAATGTTATGTGTAGTCCCTCGTAAAGGCAAGACCAATTCTAAACAGTGTGAAGTAGAAAATGAAATATCATAGAACAACCCTAATCTTCCTCTACTTGTCTTAGTTCACCTGTGGAGATATCGGGGAGGATACCCAGCCCTCACCGAAGTCATGAATAAACTCAGGCAGAATAAGGTATTAGTAAAGCCCTGTATGTATGGCACCGTGAATAATAAGATTTTAAAGTTTCCTTTTAGAATTTGTAGTATCTCTTTGGTGTTGTCAGAATATATAAACTATATTACTTATTTACACAAATAGATGAGTATATACACTGGTTACCAATGTTCTGGGAGTGACTTTACAAGATATCTTACTATAGTATGTGCTAATTCTGTACCAGGTCCCATTTTCAGATGAACTTTCCTACTGTAACATTACTCAACATCACTAAATGTTACATAATCCTCCTTGACAGCACACTATCCTTTCAATCCCACATCAATAACATTACCCGGTCTGCCTACTTCCACCTACGAAACATCAATCGCCTCCGCCCCTCCCTTACCCCTCACACTGCCGCCATCCTTGTCCACAGTCTCGTCACTTCCCGTCTGGATTACTGTAACTCTCTCCTCTTCGGCCTCCCTCAAAAATCCCTCCATAAACTTCCAACTGGTCCAGAATTCAGCTGCCCGCATCATAACTCGAACACCTTCCATCCACCACATCACTCCTGTCCTCCAACAGCTCCACTGGCTCCCAGTCCAGTTCCGTATCCACTTCAAAGTCCTCCTGTTTACATACAAGACCATCCACTCCCTCCCACCCCCTCAGATCCTCTTCCTTCATACATCCGTCTGTCCCCTCTGCCCGTCTCACCATTATTTATATATATATATATGTATATATATATATATGTATATATATGTGAAATACAATATTAAAGCTCATACACATTTATTATTCAGTGAAACAAATTTGTTTGTTCAAAGCAGGCATGCATACTGATCCTGAAAACAAATGTCAATGGCATTGTAACAAAGATGTTGTACGAGTCCTAATGTATCATAACATTTACTACAGAGTCAGGGTGCCGAACTGAGCTAACTGGTAACTGATAGCTGTGATTGATGTAGGAGTTCATGGACTACAGGAATGAGCGGGGGAAGATGCTGCTCTCCCGTCGGAACCAGCTGCTTCTTGAGTTCAGCTTCTGGAACGAGCCTGTTCCCCGCTCAGGACCCAACATATACGAGCTCCGTTCATACCAACTCCGGGTAAATAAAGCTCTATATCTCCGTTTATGTCGTAAAGCTGCATAGGATAACTTTACCAAATTAGCAAACCCATCTGGTCATGAGACACAACTTTACAACAGATCCGCGTTGTATCCGCTCCCATGTTAATCAATAAGTGTTTCGCCTGAAGTCTATTTTTTTCATCTTGTGTTTTTGAAGTGTTTTTACAGAGAGTGCAGTGGAAATACATTGTAGAAGCAGAAATACACTACAAATAACCATTTAAAAGAAAAAATGTTGCTTGGTTTTTATCCCCGCTCCCTTGCTCTGATCTGTTCGATCCGACTGTTGTCAAAAGTTGTACAACTTTGTTGCTCGCCTGAATTGTCATAATACGTTCATATATTCGTGATTCTACATAACTGCACTTACACATGCATAATATTATGTTAATACTGCAAGATCAATGAAATGCTATGTAAATCAACTCTTAGCTGTCATGCAGCCCAGGCAGGGATTGTTTGCAAAAGTTGTCAGTGCCTTTTGTAAAAAGACACACGCGTCAGATCACTACTCAAATCTTGAGTGGCCAACGGTGCGCAGAGAGCTGCAAGGTAGTTATTTATGTGCCAGATAGCAAAACAACTGGACGATGGCGAGTTTATAATGCAATTATCTTGTTTTTCAATCTCAAATTTTTTGCAATGGGACAGGGAGTTGCTAGTTTTAGTACTCTCGACTCCCGACATTACGTTTGTTCAGGCCATTCTTATCGTCGAGCCCTGCTTGGTTTTTCTGTAGGTCCTTCACCTGTTACCTAGCCTAAATGCAAGAATAGATCATTTGTCTTACTGTATCTTGCTGTACAACTAATGTTCCACATCTCTACCCTCTTGTCATGTGCAGCCAGGGACGATGATTGAGTGGGGAAATTACTGGTAAGTAACTATGTTGTCATATTCATTGTATGCAGGTAGCTGTCATCAGGTTACGTACATTATTTAAAAAAAATAAGTTCAGATTTAAAGATTCCTTTGTCAAGTATCATTGAAAACAATTACTTGTATATTATTCCCTTTAACAGATTTTAGAAGCTGAATGTGTGAACGGTACCTCTTGCCCGCACCTTCGAAGCGTTGACTTTTAAGCATGAGTGCATGATGATAATTTTAATAAGTTGTCATAATTGAACATAATCCAATTAACAATACAATGTTTACTGAAATATTTGCTTGAGATATAAGTTATACTGTAAAATTTAAACTGTTCTTTAAAAGAAATTGTGATTAGAATATTTATATATATATATTTTTTATTTTTTTTTGTATGGGTTTTGAACATTGGGAAATAGATAATGGGATACGGGTAATTGATCAGATCAAATAAAAATAAAAAATCCTTTCACTTCAGTATCCAATAAATCACATTGGTTAATTTAAATAACATGAACCTAAAATCACAAATGGTTACGTAGTTGCTTTTTTCTCAAGCTATTAAAGTGTGTGTGTATGTGTTTTTTGCAGGGCTCGTGCCATAGAGTTTCGGCAGCAGAACCATGAAGCTGTGGGAGGTTTTTTCTCACAGATTGGAAGTCTCTACATGGTTCACCACCTATGGGGTGAGCAGGGTTTAGAACTACTTTAGTACCACTAAATTTCTTCTCCAATTCAAAACCATATCATTTTTAGGTCATGGAAATCCCCAAAATTATGATCCTTTTTTCTCTTCCTCTGGGTGTAAACCTGATAACATCAATTTAAATTGAACGGGTTTGTCGGATGTGCCTAGTATAAGAAGCAACATGATCAATTCTGTTCTCCAACTCAGCCTACAAAGATTTTCAATCAAGAGAAGACACTAGAAACGCGGCCTGGCAGCACGAAGGCTGGGATGAGGTTGTTTATTACACAGGCAAGGCTGGCTTTCCTCTCTGCTTTCTTGCTTCAGTCTTGTTTTTCTGCTTCAGGCTTCTATGGACATAAAATGAGTTGTTCACAATTTCTTTTATTCTTTCCTCAGTTCCCCTCATTCAGCACATGGATTCTAGAATAATGATTCCCATGAAGAGCTCACCCTTGCAGTAACTCCCTGCTACCCTGTGGAACTCCAACAAGAGCTGCTACTGCTGAATAACTGTTGGAGTGGTCACTGCCAGGGCTTTCAGCATCAACGCGTCACTTTGTGGTTTTTCCCTTTATTTTCCATCCCCTTCCCTTATTAATTCTGGGTAATATCTAAATTGTTATCACAAAGGCTAACTGTTACAGAACTTGGGTACGGATCTGTCAATCTGTAATGAACATTTGTTGCTCTAGTTGTAACTATCTCCATCATCTAAATGGACAGCTCAGGAACTGTGAAGGCTATCTGATTCATGATGTATAAGGCTTTTCAGAAGCAGTACCATAAAGTCCCTCTTTATCAAGATTGACACTGGCAGTTGGATTTGTAAGCATGTCTGCCATTTGCCAGTGGAGCTAACGTGATTGTGAAACGGACAGTAAATTGTGCTACATTAGATTTTTCAGAGAGCTTATTTTAGTCCCAGTGCATTTTGCTAAGAAGTCCTTTATAACTTCCGCTTCCAGCTCATGATTGATTGGCGCAGCTTTTTAGGATACAAGTGTTTGTGTTTAAGCTGATAGTCAGTTCTACTAAAGGGGGCATGCTGTTTATAAATGAAATTTCTTTTATAATTGGCATTGGTAACAGTTTCTCAAAACCTGTAGCCTATTTCTGGAGTCTTGCAAAACCCCAGTCTTAACTAAACATTATGTACTTCCATTCAAACCATGTATGAGAATGGGACATCTTTCTATAATTTTTTAATCAGCGCACATATGGTTCATATCATTCACATCATCATTTGGACAGCTGATGGTATATCATAAATACTAAAGATGATGATCAAAAGTTTACAATCACTGATTTGTCGTGTCTCACTTTGAATTTGATATAGAAAGGTTATCTTGTTTTGTCAATTGTCATCACGGTATAATTTCTACAAAGTATTCTTACCTTCTGAGTGACATTTTTTAAATGTCCTGTAGGAGGGATTTTCAAACTTCTCTCCCCTAAGAAACTGACCACATCTCAAGGACTGAGCTCAAACGTCTGAAGGAGTTGGTGTGTAGGGCACCAGACCATTCATTTGATACATAGACTGAACACTGACCAGGTTGGCTTGTCCGTGTGTTCTTTAACAGCAAAATGTTTGGGATTTGTTTAATGGTTAGATTGTAGATGTTCATAGTGGGCCTATGACCACAGAACAGGTCAATCATGTATTTGTAAAATAATTATGTTTCTATAACTTGACTGGGTAGAAACATCAATGTGGTAAAAATGCAGCGTTTTATTAAATTTAGTTGTACATATTAAATTAAACATGATGAAAATAAAAGTGTTTTGCTTAGCTGAAGTGTATATTGTTGATTTATATTATATTGATTATATTGATTATATTTATATTATATTGATATATACTGATTCAGTTAATTCCATGACTTTACTCTTGAGAAGGTTGCATAATTTTTAACATTTACCGTTAAAAGTCAGTATCTATTACATTGCTATAAACCCACTATTAACTCTTACATCATAAATGTTTTCAGCTCCTGTTGGGAACATTACGTCACCAATAAAATATTTACATTTGACTATATGACAAAGGGGCTGCCAATATGTTATAAATAAAGAAACATAATTTTTACCTGACATTTAGAAGCTCCTTGACTGGATGCCTTTCCACCTTTTCCCCAGAAACATGCAATTGCTCCAAAGTAAACAAAAAATAAATATTTTATGTCCTTTTGTTGTTCTCTTAACTCCTTGGTACATTTCAGGTAAAACAATGAATATCTAAGCATTAGATTTTTGTTTAGATAAACTACAATTTAATTTCGATAGTAAGTACTTGACTTTTATTGTAGTGTTACAACTTACAATTAAGTAGTTTTGATATCTTTGAAAATATCTTTACTTTTAGTAAGAATTTTCAATATTCTTTCCACCCGACATACCATACCTGCCATCAATGGTCGTTAACTGGTCGTATCAGGATATTTTCTTTATTTTTAAGACACATAATCTGAAAAGGCTGCAAAAATCTGTATATTGCTTCGGAAAAAAACCATGAAATAATTTGCTTTTATATGAAAAGTGATCACATTAGTAACAATAAAAATTGTTTGGTAAAGTCAACAATCACTGAGTTTAGCACAGCATATAAAATGATCTTCATAGGAATAGAAAACATGGTAAATTCACTCTGAATCACATAACCACATTTCCAGTGCAGTCTACAGCAGTGATAGGCAACCGGGCTTATCCCAATTTCTTGGTGAGCATTGTTCCAATATTTGCAGCAAGGCATTATTCATGGGCTATTTCCATTCCTTTTCCATCACCAGAAATATTGCACTACTCCTAAAAATATATGAATTAATACAGATGGTAACAACACAGTAGTACATTTTTATATTTATGTTTGCTTCCTAGTAAATTCACAGGGCTACATGATGTAACAATGTAATTTTATTTCCAAAATATGATGCTGTTGGTAGGAACCTTTGAATTTAAAGACAATTTAATTTAGAGCTAAATAAAAGAATTTCATTAGGGGATCAAATCCATCTATATCATTCCACTGTGTTCATAATAGTATTATAATAATAATAATAATAATTCCTGTCTTCAGTCAAACTTTCTCAGTGCGCTTTGAAGACCACCACCAGGGGGCAACATGATGTTTGTAGTTCATGTCAATACATGAGGCAAGTGCATCATACTGTATAAACCCAGTTAGATTTGATTATGAACCCCCTTATAGCCATACTGGCACCAGTCAAGGAGGAACAACACATCAATTATCTCTTTTAAAAGGTGACACTGCAGCCTATGTAAATAGTTCACCCCATATATCCACCAAAGTTGCCAATCACTGATTTATAAGCACCTAAACAGGACCCAGCAAAACTTCCAAATTTAAACTAAAAAAGGCACTTTATGCTTCAGTAAAATGACTTTTAGAAATTAATTCTGAAATGGACCTATTTCTTCTCTTTTTTTTACAAAAACACTGACAAATATATGAAAGCAAAAGTAAAAAGATTCTCTTTAGAAAGCTAACAATAGAAAGAATATGCCAAATTTAAAACAGTTATATACAGTGCATTAGTAAATATAGTGCAGTATCATAATCACATGATGTGCAAGTTGTCGGAATACCTATTCTAATGTAACATGCATAGTGTAACAACAAATGAGAATGTTGCTTTTGCACCAGATTTCATTACTGATTTGCCTAAATGGGCATACAAACACAGTTTGCATAAATGAGCCAGAAATGTACATGTAATGCTGTATGGGCTATGGTATCAAAAATGGTATAAAAAAAAAAACGTACCGTCTGTGGATATTAGATAAGTAAGGAGAGCAAGGGATATCAATATTTCCATGATTATTATAAAAATGTCTGTTTTTTTTTGCATACATTGCAATTATATCTTTTGTTCATTATTTGTTCAAAAGGTATTTTTGGCAACAAGCTCTGGATAGACTAATTAACATGTTTACGTGATTTTGGATAAAGTATACAGTAAGTATATGCTCTTTAGCCTGCTGGCTAAAGAAACAATGTAAACCAACTAAGCTAGCTCCTTTCCCCCCATCCAGGCTGAGCATAGGGGAATGCAATACACATACATGAAACTTGTTAATTTGTTTCTATTTAGTTCAGCATAGATAGAGACGTTATTTAGAGAGAGCATTGCCAACATTGCAAGAGTTGCAAAAAACACAGATGGAGAAGTGTGAAAGAATTCATATTCCACCATGAAAGAGAGGCTTGCTTTGGTATACAGTATGAGAATGCCAGCTCTTAACAGATCCTTTTCCACAGAAGGGGTTACAGGTGCATTTGCAGGAAAACCAAGTGATCAAAACTCATATACACTGCAGTCAAAATATATCCCAAAGGCTCAGTTTCCCTCAGTAGGCTGCAGGTTTTTTTTGTATAAAAGGCCCAAAATTCAGCCCAACTGCCCAGTTTTGAACTATACAACTGTATTTTCCTGTCTACGAAAGTGTTGTAAAACATACATCATGTTACAGTAATTCTTTAGGAGGTGATGTTCGGCAATAACTACTGCTTCAGGGAGAGCAATAAATGTTTAGAGTAATGTAGAGAATTCTGGCTTTATATATATAGACATGAGGCTATTTGTTACTGAAATTAATTAGTGTTTAACCCTCAAAAGCGGATAATCAAATGTTAGGAAAATGAATGAATGAAATGTGAGAACTTTACAAAAACAATACAAAAAAACCAACACAAATTTTAAGAGTCGGTTGACATTAAAATGTTCTTGCTGTGAGTGTTAAACATAGTGTATCACAAGATTTCATAGCATACGCAAAAGGAAATAATTTGTCTCTAGTTTTAGCGTATGTCTGCTAGAAGAACATTGGTAAAAAACTCTTTCAGTATAGCAAGAAATGCTATTTGAGTTCATGTTCTTATCCGTAAAAGGATACACATCAGATAAACCTGCGTGCTATAGATTCATTCAGATTGCTAAATATACAATATATAACTGCAACAGATAAATAGTTTAATTCACACTTAAAATCCCTCTCTTGGTCCATTGTGTTTCATATTTCATCACTCTCAGTATTGTATTAAGTCTTTTCTTGTAATCTCAATGTATAAGGTTTGGTCAGTTTCAGAAGCATCGGGGCAGTTTATAAACAACATTTAGCCCTGCTCCTAACTATCCCCCACCTGCACAGGAGAGTATGCAGGTGTAGATGTCTGCCGCGAGAAGAAGGAAGCAGCTCTTTTCGGCTTCAGACGTTTAATTTCTTTACCTGAAAAAGAACAAACAACAGTAAAATCGCATCATCAAAACGTATTATGCAGTCATGCATCAAAAAGTGTTAGTATATGTAACACAACTATGTAATAAACTATAAATCATTACAATACTAGATTTTCACACTACAGAATATCAGATGTTTGAATAAAATATCAAAATGTTTGGCATATTTTGAAAACTGGTGTGAAACCTTTCCAGACTCACCATTATCAACGTAGCTGATGGTGTTAAGTGAATGGACCCTGCTGCATACAACGCTGCTCTGCCTGTGCAGTTTGCCACGCTGCCCGCCCCGGCCGTCCTTGCTGGCGCCGTCACGTCCGTCAGGCTGCTGAGACGCACCGGCCTCCCCATCAGCGTCAGCTGCTGCCCCACCTTCAGACGCAGACTTCAGCTCCACACAGAACTCAATTAAACCACTCATAAGCTCCGCCTGGTGGACAGGAAACAGTGTCACACGTAAATTAAGTGGAGAAAAATAAATGTTATTCATGTGCAGTCGAGTTCCATTATAAATAAACACTGGACAAGATGGCGTCTTTTGCAGTAACAGGTTTAATTCTTATTCTTAGCCCCACTAAGAGAGAAATACATCTATGTATGTATCTAGCTAGATAGGCAGGGTTACTGTCCTGTTAAGTCTGCTATACAAAGGCTAGTAGTATGGTGTACTTGTGTATGCTGTATACTGTATGTTGTCACACATATCTACTCAACATCTAGGCCTAGGTTCCTAATTATTATTATTTTCACTGGTGTCAGTACTTGTTTGGAGTAGATCTTCAGTAGCTTGTTGACTGGAGTGCCAGCTTCATCTCCATCAAACTCCAGCCAGAGGATATGAGAGTCCCCCTCCTCCTCAGGGTAGCTGTGGTCCCAGGACAGCTCACTGAAACGCAGGCCGAGAAGCACATGCTGCAGGGAAACAGGAAAACAAGGTGAGCATCCAGGCTAGTCTACAACTAAACACCCCCTGCGCCCAGTATAACAACTGACTGACTTTAGGTTCAATAACATTTGTGGCTATATTTAATTGATTGTAGACCTTAGTCATGATCAGTGTACGTATGTATAAATGTATTTGTATGTCTTCGGTGGAGTTAAACATATGAATCCATTATATTATTTCAACATTTCAGAAGTTATATCACAGTAAACAAAAGCATATTTTACTGCCATGTAGAGTGTGAACTTCTTTAATGTCAGCTCTTCATATGGTAAAATGCATAGAAGTTTAGATAGAGAATAGAGATAGAGAACATAGAAGAATTTTGACAGAAATGCCCCCCTAGTCTGCTTCCATGCGTCCTGCATCCTATCTCCTCTTTGCTCTCCTGTATTTTGTGCATTTTCTTCTTTTAAAACACTAAAAACAACGTGGGGTTTAACTACCTTTAAAATTCCCCAGAGTTCTTAATATTGGATAACTTATAGAACAGCATGGAAAAAAAATCAAGCCCCTGTAATAGCAATTGTAAATGCAATAGCAGGTGTAAAAAAAAACAAACAGTAGCAGTATTAATAGTTTGACACCATCACTGTGCTTGCCTTCTCTTTGACGTCCATCACATAAACTCCCTCCAGGCTGATTCCAACATTGACGATTTTGCGGCCTCCTCTTTGGAGGATTCCCTGGATGGGCTTGTCAATCTCCCCATAGAAGAAAGCACACCTGTTTGTGCAATTACATTAATTAAAACACCTAAAAATACAGACTGAATTACCTTCTGCTTCTTCTGCTTTACATGCGAGATGTAAACAAGCCCCTGGGACGGGACACGAGGCTTGCTTCCTGCCTGGTAAGGTGGCCAACGCTAGCTATCAGTAAGTTACAGTTACAGCATTTAGCAGACGCTTTTATCCAAAGCGACTTACAATTACATTGTTCCATTACATGGAGCAGATAGGGGTTAGGCATCTTGCTCAAGGATGCTTACAGGTAAGTTGACACTGGGGCACGAACCCACGACCTTATGGCTGGGAGTCCAACACCTAGACCACTAGACTATCCTGCCCCCTAGTTACATCTGTCTCAAAGTCACCTAAGAGCCCAGGAAAGCTCTTTTTTTGCGTAAAGTCATTACAGGGCATGAGGAACAGAAAACATTAACATGCATGCTCTGGGCTGGTCCCGCCCAATCCATAAAATGTGCTTGGTGAGAAGTTTACAATTAAATGAATGGGGGGTATTTTGACATGCCTTATCCAGCTATTTGATCTATTTTCCTTCTATTGTTGTAGACATTGTAGCTAGCAAACAGCAATGATTCCTACCCATAGTAAGGCAGTGTGTGGCACATGGTGAGGTACTGGCGTAGAAAGTGTGAAGGCTCCGGGGAGGTGCCAGAGGTAGTGCGTATCTTCTTGTACTCCTCCAGCAGTTTGTTTTCCAGCCCTGCCTGACGGCTCCCCCTCCCTCTCAGCGTGGAAAGCAGCCCGCCTCCCCCAAACACAACATGTGAAGGCAGGAAAGACGACAGCTTCTTCTCCCTGGAACCAACAGATAACACAGAGGTCCCTCGGTAAGCAGGAAAAACGAGTCCCAGGTGTAAAACACACAGATCCAATACACATGATTTGTCTGCAGAATGGTGCCAGGTGCTGTTTTCTGGAATGTTTTCTTTTAATCACAAAAGTGATCTATGGCCTATTTGGAGTTTCACTTCACATTCACATCCCCTTTTCTGTTTATCTGAGGATTACAGACCGGAGGTGCGGTTTTCTCCCCCAAAACTGTAGCCTTTTTTCCCCACTCTTGGCTTACTTTGACTAATAGCAGCGCTCACTGTGCCTGCTTTAGACAAAAAGTAAACAAACAACATCAATTAAGTACAAATGAAGCTTAACAACTTCAACCTATGCGTTCCCACAGTCTTTTTTTTTTTTTTAACTTAAAGCAGCTTTTGTGCTTCACTGTTGTAAAAAAAACTTTACAGAACTCAACCACCCCTAAGTGGGATATTTTTTAAAGCTTTTTCCATGTAGTTTTATTCAATAAAATATACTTAAATTCTGAATGGTATTTAGAGTTGTTTATATATTTTTATTCCATTAAAGGAAATTGTTTATAGGAAATTGTGAACCCCTCCTCCTCAGACCCATGTATGTGTGCAGGAGGGTGTGTAACAAGCTATGAAAAACTACTTTTTGGGGGTCGGGGGTCAGGGGTCAGGGGTCAACAAGTTTGAAAACCCCTGGCCTACCTTATGATAGCACTCAGCTTCTGGTTGTCCAGGCCGGTTCCCTCCTCAATGGCGAGCGCCAGCGCACCGAGACCTGTCCAGTGCTCAGGATCGCAGGGGTAGCGTCCTGCGAGGATGTTGCTTCTAGCCTCCTCGTACAGGAATCTCAGCACACCATCGTCTTCTATCTGCTCAAGAGAAGCACAATGACAAATCCCGACCAGTTCAACAGGATAATCAGTCACCTCAGCAAAAATATGAAATCATCTCATATAAAAGTACCTGTAGCTCTTTGGACTTTGGGTAAAACACATTCCGCCTGTACTGGAGACAAGGTTCATCTAGAAAAAGAAAAGAAGACAATAAATGTGAGGCATAAATGCCGTGAAGGTTTTATCAAAGCAGAAGAGCTGAGCATGGGTGTCTATAAGAGACGCTTGCAACAACACACACCTCCCTCCATAGTCAGATCAGTGCACAGGCTCAAGCAACCAAAAAAATAAAAAATAAAAAATAAATATATTTATATCTGTTCATTATTTTTTTCATCTTATGCTGGAAGTATTGATGCTGCCAACTACCTACTAACAGTTGTGTTTACTTAAAGAATATGTTCTTTCTAAACCAAAGACCATTTTGACCAGTAGACTCCACAGACAGTTTGTGCCTGTGTTGTTTATAGTGAGTTGGTCATCCAACATAAGCCGGTTTAGATTAGACTTTAAATGTTGAGGAATGGCAAGAAGAAGAGCAGCTAGTCCTGTTTCACATGAACCCGACGGAGACAAGCCGACCTCTCACCTTGTAATATATCCTCCTCGGAGGCCTCAGTGAAGCGATACAGCAAGTCTTGCCACTGTCGACACAGTTTATATGGCTGGTGCCTGGGCTTTAACTGCAACTCTGAAAAGCAAAAGATAGGACACAGATGTCTGCTGTTGTATGTGAATGTCTACAGTGTAAGCAGCAAAAAAAGAGCATGTGACCATTTAACTAGCTATAGCTATATTTATATTTATATAAAAAAAAAAAAGGGTACAGTCCGTGATTGCTAATTGGATTACAAATTTCAGATCCAGCTCACTGCCTATGATTGATATACAAATGGTGAAGGGAGGGGTAGATAAAGGAGCAGGCCTAGGTGCTCTGTATAGGGAGGAGTAGAGAGGTGTGTCAGCCACTCAGCTGAGGGGGAGGAATATACATTTTTGTATACAGCACTGATTGTCCAGACACCAATCAAGGAGTATAGCTTTCATCACATTATTCTCACACACAAAATGAAATATCATAAACACTAGATCTCAGAATAACAACTGAATAAAGAAAAGATCATGTGGCCGGAGAAAAACAGAAATAGATCATGATGAAATAACACTAACCAACAGTAACCACAGTATGAGTTGCAGAGAAGGTTATTACCAAGCAGTGGCGAGCAGAGCCAGAATGCAAAAGCATCCTGTGCTGAGTCATGAATATGGAGAGCCTCGCGGACATTGCGCCCCAACTCCTGCACACTGACACCACCAACGTCTTCCACACACAGCTGCACTGCGGTGTCACCCACCAAGTAGATAAGCACATCTTGAGCTGCACGACAATATACAAACACTATGAGAAAAAAAACAACTAAAATGACAATCATTAACCAAAAACCACGAAATAATGATTATACACATTCATAGGCTGCAGTTTATGTACGAGTTGTAGGACAAATATTTCAGCAGCGTACCGCGAGTAAGTGTCGCAGAGGAGGCAACACTTGCTCTCTGTGAGTGATCGTCCAATGATTCTGGAGGTAAACCACACTCATCCCCTTCCATTTCTAGCCTGAAAATCAGAGGCCAGACTCAAAATATGTTGTGATATTGCAGCATAACATCGAACTACGGTAATTGTGCCTATTCTAAACGGCTAAAACGGCCTGAAAGAAATACAACATTTTATTGTTGCAGAAATTAGTCGAGTCACAGAACACTGTTAATGTAAAAATGGTCTAAATGATAATGAAAATTGGTACATTTAAAGTAGTATTATGTCTCACTTTGTCAGATGAACAATAAAGCATTGACTTTATCCCTCAGTCAGACAACAAGCACACCATTGTCTTGATGTCGTCCTCCGAGGAAACCCAAATCTCTCCAGACCAAAGATAGAGACCACTTAATTTTTTAAATTATATATATATATAAATAAAAATTGTATATATAATAAAACCAGAGAAACTGATGCAGTAACGTTAGTCTCTTATTTTTTCCAGAGTCGTATAGTATTCATTTGCCGAAATTGCATTAATACACAAGATAAACTATTAACTAATAATACATATACCCTCTGTGCTCTACCGCTAATTTCATACGTGTCAATAAGCGCTGAACTAAACGTAACGTTAGTTATTATTACTATTATGATCTGTATCACTTTTTTAAGAAAAAGAACATGTTTGGCTAACTGGTAAAAAAAAAAATCGAAATAATTATAATCACAGACTGAAATCAGACAGAAAACGATAGATTTCATCCAAAACATTGGTGACAACAAGACACGTATATCTACAAGTAACGTTAGTGCCTGTTCGGGAAATTACAACTTTTAGGCAATAAGTATTTTTATGTAGCTAACTTTGTAAAGCAAGCGTTAGCAAGTAAAGGTGCAGTTGTACTGTCCAACTAGTCTCTAAACCACGTAAAATTCCGTCCACTTACCGAGTATTGTTTGGGAAGTGGAAAACTGTGAATATTCCTATAATGTGTAACGTACGTTATAAGCAATTAAAATTAAAGTGCTTTGTAGCTTGCTACCAGGTTAGCTGGCTAGCACTAGCTTTCCGGGCAAAGGCAACAGTGATGATGTCAGTCAAGAGGCTGATTCGTTTATTTTGAACAACTCCCTTTTTGCTGTAATAATTTATTAATAACATATTCATTCAAGGAGACATTATCAGATTTGTGAATCCATGAGGTCGCTTTGTGAGTTTTACAGTAAAACTATAAAAAATATATAGTGATTATGTGCCGTCTAATTTTGCACCACCCTGACCCAGAGTGCTAAACAAAATACAAATAAAATACAAATATTTAATGCAGTTCAAAAAGGCTATTCCTAAATTACATGTTTTTAAAAATTATGTTTTATGTTTTGTGACACGTGATTAAATCGTCACACTGCTCTTTTATTGTAACAAACACTATGGGATGATTTGATTAAACACTTCAATCCAGTACATTTGCTTTACATTTGTTTTATCACAATTAAGTAAATATATAAATATGCCTCTTGAGGTTTGGAAAAAAGTAACCGTTTTTGCATTCTCTTAAGTTGAAATGTGCTTCTTTAAATATACCATGATTATTCACGCCTTACATTTCATGATCACTGTCTGTTAATACAACGTCTTCCCTATAATCAACTGTCCACTGTATAGAGTTTTGGTCATGAACTTTGGACATTTTCCAAGTTCAGCCCTTGAAATTCACACTAAGAAGTGTAAACCAGTTTACCAGGTAAATGTATACATTTTCTGCAGTGTAACTGATTGTGTAACAGCTTACATCTACCAATGTTAAGAACAAAATTGTCATTTGATCATGAACAAAATGGTCTATACACATTCTTAAATTGTTGCTTGTTATACAATGGAAGACCTGTATAGGCTAAACATAAAGTAGATATAAATCAGGTCATAGCTAGTATCTAGGCCTACCTGGACTATAACTGCTGCTGCAGCATGTTGAGTATTAACCTATTGGATTAGCAGCTTTTAGAAAGGTGTCGCGACAGAGGACACACCACCGTATCACAGACATTATTATTAATCGTCATCATAATCCTATTCCATTCCCTGACTGGGACAGGAGAGGGATAGAGAGAAGGGTCAAGGTAGCAATATTAAGACAATGGTGTAGGTGAAATTGCACATAACTCTAATCATCTTTGCAAGAAAAGAAAGAGACACATTCCCACAAGGCAATTAGAAATGTTAAACTTTAATAAGTCATCTGTCAAAATAGGTCTGTTTTATAGTGTCATGGTCCTTTTGCAGTGTTGCGTAGCAGAGCGTTGTGCCTCAAGTCTCTCTACAGTCAGCCTTCCTGTACATACAGTACAATGGATTTTACACAAATATAAAAAAAATGTATGCTGTATTTTGAATCATTATATTCCCAATTATGTCACATAAACAAAAAATAATATTTAAAACGCAATTAGCAATGCAGACAAAATTCTAGAAAAATGTCACAAGACAAAACAGTTTTGTGTCTTTGTTGTAACCAAATAAACAGAGTAACCAGTGTATTGTCTCTCAATGGTTTTAGAGCATATAAAGTGTATAAATGATTATTGTTCTTTGTTTCATCACCCTCATAGACAGATAGACATACATCCTGGATTGGAGGGGGTTGCATGAGTGCGTATGTGCATGTGTTTTTGCATGCCTATGCCGACAGTGATTGACCAGTAATCAATCTCCCAAACTCCCCAAATAGAAATGGAAAGATTGATAGATGGGTGAATGGAGGGAGGGGCAGATAATAAATCACAAGGGGTACTTTTCTATCATTATATATGCATATTAGAGGTTGTAATCAACATACAGTAGCACTTCAATTTTTATTGGAATACAAATTTGTTATGGAAGTTTAAAAATGGTGAATTCATTTTTCATTATGACATTTCAATAAAGCATGTTTTGAGTGTCCCTCAGAGGTCTCAGGATGAAATTATAGATGTTTTTTTCCCCAAAATAAAAAGGTCTTTACCCTCACGCAAACAGATGCCAAGACTCAAAGATCTTGTTTGCCTCTGTGCTTGTGTTCTGTACTTCAAGGGGCAGTAGAGGCCTCAGCTTCAGGACTGCCCTCTGACACCTGGTTTAACAAGAGGAATTTCAGTACAGGGTCCAAATAGTCCATGATGGTCTCCTTCAGCCCTTTCTCCAGCAGGTAACCTTCTGTCTCAATCTCTGTGTTTTCCTGCCCGGCCACTGCCTCCATTGATGTCTGTAGGTACCGCAAGCTCACCAGCACTGACCCCTGAAGAGGGTTGAGGGTTATATATGAAATGCTTTATTGCCATGGACTTTTGGCCTTTAAGGAAATGTTTAATATGGCATGCATCACCTACGTAGAACAAAGCAACTAAGCTGGAGGACTTCTTCCATTTTATACCTCATGTGCACATATAATATTTTATCAACATCTTTCTCTATCCAAGTCACATTTTAGACATTTTAACAATTTTTTTATTATTTCGACGTGTCATGTGTTGATATCAAATCAGATCTGCTTGAAAATATTTGTATATATTCTTCATGTACCTGTATCAGGAAGACTGATAACACCCCACCGCCGATGGTGTTCATCAGACCCATGTAGTAGTTGACCAGGGCCTCCCTGCAGCCTCGGACGTAGATGTTGAGTTCCTCTGTCTGGTGCTCATAATTGTAGTGAGCAGAGTTGTTTGTGAGTTGATACTGTATGCACGGTCGAGGAGAACTGGGGTTGCAGCAACTGAAAGGGACCCCATCCACCAGGTAACGGCCGTCCACATTGCTCTTAATGCGGCTGTGAAGGAATTGTCACATATCGAGTTAAATCAGATGAACGGATCTTCTTCTTAGCCCCGTTTGGGACTAGCATGGTCCCAAACAACTTAATCCTAAATATTAAGTCATGTGAAACATGACTTGAGACAAATAGAACAAGATATGGTCATAAGTTCACTGTATTCAGTAATATTTTCAGGAACTTACTCTTTTACTTCCTTGGAGCTAAAGTCCAGATAGCGGTTGCTGATCCACTGGACTTCAAACCAGTCTCTGTAGTCGGTGTTTCCACAACAATGGAACTCCATCTGCATCCTGTCGATGTTCTGCTTCTGGAAACAGCGTCCTGGGGTGTCTGTGTCCTTGTAGAACCGGATGCCGTTCTTCAGGCCAATCTTCAGAGACGATTCAAGGTTACCCTTCATGGCGTAGCTCAGGATCACAGCCACAAACATGAGGGCAGTGAAGAAACAAGAGCAGGCAAAGTAGGGCTTCAAGAAATTCTTCCACAGAGGAAATCGTGCAACATCAAGGGCGTCCTGGCAAATCCTGCCGGCAAAGTAGTTGATAACCAGAGAGGCCAGGCCCACGACCATGAGGGTGTTGGGAACAACATGTATTTCTGTGTTATCCATTACCTGCAATTAAGTCAGGATATATGTCACATTTGCCACTTTATCCCAAAATTGCATCTGAGTCATAATAATCATGATTTTTTCCTGTACAAACTATCTCAGCCATGATTTGAACCAGTAACCCCCCAGTAATGCTTCTCCAAGTTAATCAACAAAATATTAAACTCTAAATGTAGTGTTATATAGGATGACTTAAAAAACTTAAAACATTTCCAATCAAGTTAAATACAGTCAAGTTATGTATAGTTTATTTGTATAACAATTACTGAGACTATACATTCAGAAATGTCAGGATTTAACTTCATTTTGGTTATTTTGCTGTCCACTAAATTTAGACACATTCGACAAACACACACGTATGATATTTAAAAAAAAAAGTTTTTATTATAGCTTAAGATTCAAAGGGTAATACAATCAAACTTTTTAAGGGTACTGCACCTCTGATCTCTTGCGAAGTTCCGTCTTGAGGATGCAGCCAAGTGTGAAGGTGAGCGCCGCGGTCACCGTGGCAATCCAGGAGAGGAGCCACAGTCCCTGGGCAAGCTTCACCCTCTTTGCAAAGGGAAACTTCATCTTCATCAATGCCATGGTTACAACAAGAAGTTGGCAGGGCTCGGAGGGAAATGGGGGAGGAAAGTGATGTTACGTGGCCGATGCTCTGCCTTACCTGCAAAAAAGGGGGGAAATCAGTATTTAAAAATTGTCAAAGAATAAGTGATAAAAAAAGAGAGACATTTTGCAAGAAGATAGTGACAATGGCACTTGAAGGGCAACTCATCCAAAAATGAAAACGTAAGAAAACAATAGAGCAGGGTAATCCATAGAGCAAACCAGGAGCCAGAAAAACAACAAACATAAAACCTGTACATTTTACATATCTTGGGTTAAGTGATGGCAGTGTCAAAGTTCACCTTATTTTATTTCCCCAAAAAATGATGAAAAAAGTCCAGAGGTTGCCTCAGACCACTGTGTCCAGTGTGCCACAGTGGATTTGGCACACTGGATTTGGCAAAACTGAATAGCTGGAACCTCTTAACTCTAATACCTACCTATCCTATTAAACTGTTTTGCGTATCAAGGCCATTGTCTGCTCAGCAAACCTAGCCTTCCTCGTACTACAGAGGGAGGCGTGAATGACAAATGAAATTGAACATGACAAGTGTGTGTGTGTGTGTGTGGGGGGGGGGGGGGGGGGGGGGGGTTTTGTTTTTAATAAAAAAAAATGGGGGGTT
>JAOEHI010025285.1:251-26236 GCA_025447815.1 Percopsis transmontana
TATGTTCTGGGAGCCAGTGACCCATTGGGCAGATACAAACCCCACACTTAATCCCCCCCACCCCCAACACACACACACACACACACACACACACACTTCTACCATGTCTTTACTGTGTACCTGAGGGTTGCAGGGTCTCCAGGATGTTGCGTACAGAGGCCATCTTGTCTGCAGTGGCGGGGGTGACAGCCTCTTGGTCCAGCATCTTCAGCAGAGCGCCCAGTTCAGTTACTAGGTGCTCCATCGCTACTGAGCAAAAGTAGAACACAGAGATTCCCAATCATGAAGCACACAATAAACCACCGTCCTACTCACTAGAACTGCATATTCTAAATGACATGTTCCATAAACGATATATTGTATGTTTATTAATCACAACACACTGACAACATACAGTCTGGGAAAGATAGAAACATCGACACACACGGACACACACACACAGACAAATCAGTCAGGATTTGCCCAAGGCGTGCAGCCAGTAAGTAAGAGGCATGCATGCAGTCAGTTTGGAGCTCAACTTACCGCCTGTTGCAACAGCTGAGCAGCAAGATATATCTAACATATTACTATAGTCCGCCTGCCTCAACGTCTTTCTGTGCATCTCTATTTTACTGTCTCTCTATGATGCCACACCTCACAATCCAACCTCCAGTATGGACATGGCAGACTTTCTTTTAGACATAATTGCTTTTGTGTTCAACATTCACATCCTGTGTGTGTGTGCGTGTGTGCGTGTGTGCGTGTACGTTCCAGTGACCTTGACACTGTTCCAGACCCTGTGACACGCTCACACACATCCTGCTTGCTCAGACATGACAAAGAGGGGAGGGGCAGGGGCAAACTAAAGAGGGACGAACTAGTTCCAAGAGATAGGGAATGCTTGACAGGGGTCCATTCAGATATTGGTTCATTCATCCATCACAAACAATAGAGGAAACAGAGGTTTCATGCCAGAAGGCAGAACTCAATTGGTGACCGTGATTTTAAATTAAGGTTTTGCAAACATCATAAATTAAATCGTTTTGCCCCTTTTACTGCTCGGTGGAGGGGTGGTATACTGAATGTTAGTGGTTAGGGTGGTCAACTCTCAGCCAAAAGGTTGCGAGTTCAATCCTCTCAATGCCTGAACTGTAGACATCCTTGAGCAAGATGCCTAACCCCTACCTGCTCCTAAATACTAAATTGTTAATAGGCTAAAAGAAGAGAGTTGTTGTTTTACTGAATATGAAGATGAAAAACAACACCTGTACTTGGTAAAAAATCATTCATTGGATTTAGCTACGAGACCAGTGTTGTTTATTATTGTCGTTTAGAAATGTTCCTTTATATTTCTTGAAAATAAAACCTGATAACTCTTCACACACACAGACACACACAGAGCGAGTTCTTTAACCCTGTTTCTTCCTTGTGCGCCTTTCACTCTGACAATACTCCATTGTATCCAGAAGAGCCTAAATTAGACCCTCACAATGCTCCACAGGTCCGTTGAAACAATGCAATGTCCCAAACTCAAACAAAAAACAACACAGGAATTCCAAAACACAAACACCCACACACAGGCGCGTGTACGCACACACACAGGGTCTAAAGAGGGGCGTGGAACACAGCTGCATGGTCCAGAGCTATGGGCATTCTGAGATAAAGGATATGTCCAGCAGCTGTGTGTCCGTGTGTCCGTGTGTGTGTTTGAGTGAGTGGGTTGGTGTGTGTGTGTGTGTGTGTGTGTGTGTGTGTGTGTGTTGACCAGCAGCTGTGGTTTCCGGTCTTGGCTGTCGACAGAAGCTTTTATCAACTCCTTCCTGGTCTTCATCGCGAGCTGGAGGACATTTTGGGTCACTGGTAATCATTTATTATTAGTATAAAATCTGGTTTTATTGTCTTTAATAAAAATGTGCATGCATTTTTCTATGGTTTGTTTGTTTCTAAATTTAGTTTATTTTTTATCTTTCTTGGTTGATGTTGTATACATCAAGTGTCCGAGATTGTACATCACTTTAGTTTATGGCCATTAGCCTAAAAATGACCTCTTCCTGTACATGTTGCTACAATCAGACAGTAACTATCTGGAAGGGAAAACATAAATCATAATCTCTATTCTATTCATAATCTAATAATCTCTATTCTTACAGACAATACTTTTCTTCTCACCTCTCTTCTGTCCCATCTGCTTTAACACTCTCTCTTGTCTCTGCCTTCCCCCTTTAACTTTCTCTGGGGCTTTTGACAACCCCCCCCCCCCCCCCCCGCCCCCTTCTCCCACAGCCTGGCGGCTCGCAGGCTGAGGTTCAGCTGTTGTGGAGGCCTGTGGTTCAGCCACAGAAGAATCATTGTAAACCTCCTAACACACACACACACACACACAGTGAAATCAATATCTTATCTCATACATAAGTATAAGACCACACAGAGTACCAATAAGAAAACTGAGCAGGACAAAGTGTTCGGTGTGTTTTGTGTGTGTGCACATATTCCAGCATTTCTGCGTCGGTCCGAAGAACTCAGTCATGGGGTCCTGGGTCATGCGCCATCCATTTCAGCTGATTTACTGTGCTCGCTCACAACGAAACGACAACACGACTTCCAAGTGACGCTGTGCTCCTTCTCACCACAGAATGCTTACGGGCAGCAGAAGGATAGAGAATAGAGATAAAGTGAAGCCAAGCTGTTGTCTCTTCAACCGAAGGCTTTCATTCCCACTAAGGGACCCATTCATCAGGTCAATCTACAGCTTTCCTCCCCAAGCCCAGCTCTGCCTCAATATCATTCCATCTGAGCATTCCCACCCCAACACAAAAATTATATTTCTACTGTTGTTTTCAATGCTCAAATCTACTTTAACGGTTTACTGGAATACTAGCTGATTAGCCTCAAAAGCAGATACTGTAATTAGGATATATTGTGTGCTACAATAAGTGTTGTGTCCGCCCCCACACTCCACGAGGTCCAATCGGACAGCCGTTAGCCGTCCTTTTATATCTCAAGTTTTGGCTTCCACTCCTTCTCCCCCTCCATCTCTTTTATCTCCTTCCCTCACCTCCCTCTGTCCCTTCATTTCCCTGCCCTCCTCCTCCTTGTCCAGACAGGCGTCCCCTTCAGACAGAGATCAGAGTTCAAGTCCTGGTTGCCCAAGCGCCGCCCCTCTTAGACACAGAGGTCTATTTCAGAAATTCTGAATCCCATAATTACATTTTTTTTATGACCACAGTGGATGATGTCACTGCCATAGCCTTGGTAAAGCCTTGAATTCAGTGAGGCTTTAAAAGAAAGTACCTTTGGCATTAAATTAGCAAGGAATTTATCAGTAAATAACTGGAGACCATGGAATTTTGTATCTTTCCAATACATTCTTGCAATATCTTCTTTTCGTCTGATAGTGCAAGCTATACATGAAACAGGGGCGGTTATCTGACACTGACACATTTGGGCTTTACTATGAGTTGGGATTTTAACCCTTTTTGTTGCCAAAAAATACACCATTGTAAATGTATGGTCATTTGTTTTTCAGCTTTACAAACAAACAAAAAAATGTATGGACTCTAACAACTGTGTTTATTCAGGCAATCGTTTTTAGTTAGCAGCAGGCTTCCTGGATGTGAGCAGCAAAGAGATCTATTGAATCCCTTCAGCATCCTGCTAGTCATTCATCTGTCTGACATGGCCTTCAAATAGACAAGGCATGACCCAGGGTTATTTACGGAAACACCACAATGGGTATCATTATAATAATAATCGTTTTGCATACAAATAGTCGTAACAATAAGCCAGAATTGCAAATCATATCTTAATGACAGGGCTCCAGTCTGACAATTCCCTAATGGGACACATCTAATGTAGCCTAATTTAATATTTATTTTTTCTTTCATAATAATTAATAATATGAGTATTTTTTCCATTTTAGGTTTGATTTGAACTTCCTTGCCCCTTAATGCGTTATTAACAGAGCGTGCATTCAGTCCCTACAGCGGCACTTCCGCCTAGGAGCGCAGCTTCCAACCTGGCACTCTGATGTTAACATAGGATTGCATCACTGATACCTGTTGAACACCTCTTTCATTCACACCATGATTCACACAGTGGGCTATACTATAGAATAGATACACACAGCGCACCATCCGGCGCTTGGGTGTATGACATCGCTTGCCTGTTAAACTGTAGGCATAGGCAACCACATCGTTTACAACGAACAGGGAAGTCATTCATATTCGAGGTATGGTCAGGACATATTCAGCAGATAGCTTAATCGGCGATTACTAAATTCCAGTGTATTAGCTAAACTTACATTGAGTTCAACTCTCAAGTTAATAGGTTAAATCACGAATACGGTAAGGAGGGAACGGGACCGTTACTCACCGCTTTGCCGTTTCGAATCCTTGCAGTCCTTTTTCCATAGGTTGGGCTACACTATTTATTTTCGGTAGTAATCCTCGTATTCTTATAAAAGTTACGGTTATGAAAAAGCCCATGCAAGGCGTGTTCGCAACATTTTCTTAACTGTCGGGCACTGTCAGCCACTGGTGTAGCCCAGACTGTGAGTCAGTGTGGCCGTTGGAGTTTATAGTAGTTTGATCGGCATCCATAGCGCCTTAGCCAGGGCTCCACCAGGTCCTAGTGTGAGTCGAAATAGTGGAACATAAAGTCGCCAAGACCTTTACGCAAGTTCATTCCATTACTAGACTAGCTTTGGATATTTTTTTATTCAAAATTAAATTTACCGTTAGGCTACATTCAGTACCATAAACATTCAGTAAATAGGAACAATCAAAACAGCTAAAGTTTGGCAGCATTTAGATGATTTATTGAGCAGCATCATTGACCACAGGCAGGGGTTTACAAATGACAAATGCCACACAACTAAAAAAATTATTGTAGTTTAAAGGCATTACTCCCCTTACCCAAAAGTAAAATTTGTTCCACACAAAAATGGTTGAGTGACATTTTTGTTTGTACACACATGGCAAAACAATTGGGAGAAGGTATGCATTTTATGCCCTTTAATGCTGTATATGTCAACAGTGAGTTTTTAAGAGGACTATGTAAACACGCTTACACACACACAGACAAAGGGCCGACTCGTGGTCCAGGAGTTCTTGGGGTTCCAGTTGAGAATGCAAATGAACCCCATCAAAATCCAAAATGATTTCTAGACTTTCATTTTAAATTAAAATGTTATTTCCCCCCCCATATAAAACACCATATATAGTATGGTTTTATATATTAATATTATTATTTTACGAACACGTTCATTGTAAATCAAATCCTTCCCCACCTTCCACCTTTCGTTCTCATCCTGTATGTACCTTGCCTCGTTCTTTGTTCCATTTCCTACTTTTTTGGCCTTCATATTTTCTTTCTTCATTCAGCTTGTTCTCTTCCAAATCTCTCCAAATCTGTCTTGATATCTTGACATCAACATCGTCATAGATTATTGTGCACGCACACACATCCACACAAGCTCAAAATTACCACTGGAAAACAAAAAATAAATGAATCAAAGCAAAGTATGTAGTTATTGCTTTCAAGATTTGATGAAAAACATTAACCAGAAATTGTAATTAAAAAAGGAGACCTTACTTTAGTTAACCCTTATATCACTGGATAAAGAATTCTGTTCTAATTGACCATCTCTGTGTTCAGATTCCTATAGCTTCTTCTTTGAGTGGGACTAGATTGCACCATTAGAGTGGTTACCATCTGTGTGTTCACATTCACAGCAATCACAGCGTAGCCTATTTCACAATGTATTCACTTAAGAAAAGTACTGCACACAGCAAGTCTGTCCAGGCTTACAAAAGATCTCTTCAGACTCTAATGTGTCTTTAGGGGAAAATAAAATCAACAGAAATGAAAAAAAAAAACACACTTTGGTTATTTAGCATTCACATATTGTAAACCCCCTTTGTACGTGAGAATCTGTGTACTTTTGTCTGCATGCCTTTTACAATCAGCTGACCAGCAATTTACAACTGTTAATTTGTGAGAAAAATCCTCTCTGATGGTCTGGCTGACCAAGGAGATTAAATAAGATCCTTGTTTAGACTGCAACTGTGTAACCTATCTTCCAATTCTGTTTACCTGCCTGTATATCAAACTATCTCTCGCCACTTGACTGCCTGCTTGTCTGTTCAAAACCTATTATAATATACAACGTCTAATATAACCTACTATAGCTCAAGAACTCACAAGAGTGTCCATGGCGGCTTGTGGTTTGGTATAAGGTCCACACAGTTTCTTATGTGAACACACTGCCATCTGCTGGTGAGACATGGAAGGACAGTCAGCTTATATTAACGAGCCTTCAAAAGCCTTGTGAGACTTCTTCAGGAACAGTCTCTCTCATCTTTATCCCGAACGGCCTTCCAGTAGAGCAGGCTGGTGCTGCCATGGGTCCTCAGAAAAGTCTGACCTGTTTTTTCAGTTGGTTCTTCTTCCACTGGGCCAGGCAGTCGAAGGCAGACATGGGCATTCCAAACACTCTGTAGAACTCCTCTGGTGAGAGATGACGCTAGTGGAGAATAACAGAAATAAAGAACTATAAAACATTGTAGTTTTATCCATGAGGTATGTGTTCAGACCAGGTGAATGTGGCCTTACCTCCAGCCTGGCTCTGTCCACGTCACTAGGGAGACGCTGTTCTCCCCTGACAGTCACCATCAGGGCCTCATATGGGTAGATCTAAAACAGAAGGGCAATTCCTGACTACCTGCCTGTCTGTCTGTCCACCTGTCTGCCCACCTGTCTGTCTGCCCGTCCACCTGTCCGTCAAATTGACATGCATTTCCATCACAAGCATTAGGTCACAATAACATACGCATTGCAATCCATGACAGTATTATGCATGATATCGTTATAACATACGTGACATAACGTGAAGAAACACAACATCACAGAAATATACTGAACATGACATTAAGTCCCCACCATGAATCCATAGGCTATACTGTATACTGTATATGTGTTTGGTAACATACTGAGCAAACCCAGTGGAACTTCACTGGTGTTACTGCGCTTGTTTAACTAACTGTATTACTGTAATAGTACTGTAATGTAAAGCCCATTCAATATACTGTAGGCTATTATTATTACATACTGGGTTCACCATCATTATCAATTCAAAGTTTTTGACCTTTGCTTAGACTAACAGTAGGGGATTCCATGCAGATCAAGCACATCATCTTACCTTGTATTCTGGAAAGAAAACAAAAAAGACAAGAAACATTAGTGGGATACACATCATTTATTTAAAACATTTAAATATTGAAACTATCCTGGCTTTTGTTTAATTAAACACTATTATACTACTGTATGTGTATCAGTAAGTTGCTAAATAAGAAAGTTATATGTTTATTTAGATTGTAAATATGAGGCTGTAGTACTGAACAGACTAACCTTTGATCTGCCAGTTGACTGTGTTGTTGCTATCAAACTGGTAATAATCTCCACCGGTACTGCCAGGCTGGAAAACACAACGGCTTTTATAAACGGGAACTGAGAATATGTAATGCCGTTGTAGGTACATACACACACGCACACCTACCCTGTGCAGTCCATTTTTTCCGTAGCCTGGCAGCGAGGCAGATTTGTTAATGTATGAGTCTAGAGGAGAAAACAAACAATGTGTAAAATACAGAAAGTATATTGTCTGGGAAGCGTATCTGTTCCTTTGGTTCTATGCTTGACACAACCGGAAAAGGTTTTCACGGTGGCCTAATTGTCATTCAAGGTTAGGAATTTACAGTTCCGGACAGAACTCACTTTAACTCTACTAATGTACTGTTTCTAGTGAGCATGAAAACATGCAATGACATATCTGTACCAATAGAGGGCCACCTCTCATCCCTGTCCTTTTCTCTCTCAACTGAGCATTATCTTCCCTCCAATATGCTACTTAAAGTCCCTTGGCTTTATCATTCAATCATTCAATCTCTCTCTCTCTCTCTCTCTCTCTCTCTGGTGTTAAGGGAATTAAATTACAGTGATGTCAAAGCAGGATGAAACCATGATGCAGAAGAATTTATGGCTTGAGCAAGTAGTTACTGTGTGTGTGTGCGCGCGCGATGACAGATGAACTATATTTAATAAGTCTTGCAGTATGCTCTCTTATTAATATATTCTCATTGATTAAGTATCCTGATCGCAAACACTGTAACTCTGAGGGCTTCAGTAATTATTCTCTTTATACTTCACTGTTGATGTGTCAACACTGTTGTTTGCAGCGTACTGGCTTCAGCTAGGCTTTTTGTGTTGATTAATTCATTGATATTGACTGTTTATCCTGTCAGAAGTTCCGAGATCGTTTTGGAACATGTCAGACATATGACATGTGTGCTTATTCAGCTACAATGTGAGAGTTAAACAAAAAGTAATAAATAGCCAATTGAGCCACATTTAGTGTGTGTTTTAGTGTGTGTGCAGTTATGTTTGAGTTGTCCATGCAGTCACACAGGCTTGTTCATGTATGTGTGTGTGTGTGTGTGTGTGTGTGTGTGTGTGTGTGCGTGCGTGCGTTAAGCCCTGCCATTGTTACTGTAGAGCTGACAGGATGAGGGGGGGATCAGAGGGGAGACGGATGATTATGTCATCGTCCCCATGTGATGACCTCACAGATCAAACGACACTGATGCGTTACTTACCACTGTCAGCACTGTAGACTGAACTCGGCAATGGAGCTAGAGAGAGGGAGGGAGGGAGAGAGAGAGAGAGAGAGAGAGAGAGAGAGAGAGAGAGAGAGAGAGAGAGAGAGAGAGAGAGAGAGAGAGAGAGTTGTTTTAATTGTTTTATGCAAGAATATGTGTATATGTATATGTGGTATGCAAACAATAAACATAGAGCCTAGGAAGAGAGGGTGTATCTATGTATGGGGGTGACACGTAATAGCATATAATAATGAATTCTAGTTCAAATAGCAGCTGCCCCCCGACCCAATTATACCCTGTCTGAGTGGTTGCGTGTGTGAAGTGTGTACCTACGTGCATGCGATACGTGTGTGTGTAGTGTAGGTCTAATTGTCAGTGTTGTACATTAGACAAGTTAACAACACAAGGGGAACAGACCAGCTGTTCTAAAAGTTAAATTAAACACCAACAGAGACATATATCACCACTACATAACATTAAATATATAGCACCAAGGGTATAACGGGACCCTTCCTGAAAGAGTAAGGGGTTTAATTTCTGCTGGGACCACCCTCATTAAAAATGCAAACACTCACGGTACCACCGGAGGTCGTGAATAAATCAACCGGGCTTCATAAACTCCAAATTTGGTAGCCTAATTTATTCTGTGTTATGAAATATGTTCAATAACGGATATTGTCATTGCAGCAGCATTAAAGAAAACATTGGTGAAGATGCAGATTCATCTCAGCAATCATTGAGTTTACAATTACATTTAGCAGACACTTTTATCCACAGCGACTTACAACTACATGCTCTATAACATGGAGGAGATAGGGGCTCAGGCCAAGATAGGGCAACTCTGGGGTTTGAACCCACGACCTTCTGGCTGGGAGCCAGACCACTAGACTATCCTGAGTTTATGTACAGGAAGGTAGCACTGAAGCTTCATTTCAAGTACAATTACAACATTCGACAGACTGTTACTACCCACCCATACAGAAAGAAAATAATTTTTTAGTACATTGTAAATATATATATATTTATTTTTTCTGTATGGTGTGAATGCAAGTTTAAGTGAGACCTAAACAGACACCACTAACTTGGCCAATAGAAACACTGAAACAACGACAGGGTTCTCCTTCCTGCTCACGTTGCTTTCTTTCTTCTCCTCCCCTTTGTTCACCTGTCTCTCTCTCTCTCCTCTCAAAGTTTATTCCCATTTCATCCCTACTTTAACACACTCTTGCTCTTTGAAGAAACATAGCACGGGAGGTGAGGCCACCGGCCACATGAACACACATCATATCATTTCTGTATTCTAGCACAGTCTTGTTTCAGGTTTATGCAGCCTACTTGGGGAGATCAACATTAGCTAGAACCCATAAATTGTTTAGATTCTCAAAGAAAAGATGTTTCTCCAAGACTCTCTCCACTACATTAATCACACGGATAACTGTGGTTTTGAGACATTTATGGCTCCATTTAGCTTTCCACACATCTCCACAGTTGTAATAAATCCTGAAGTCCTAAATTTGTAAAACAAAAATGCCCAAGCACACATGCTATTTTAAATCAATAGCTCATAATTCGTGCCTTCGACAAAAGAATAACTACATTATGTGTAACCTACAATCTTGCATGTTCTGTTTAAAACCAAACCAAGTATGTGCAGCATGGGGGCCAATGAGGAAGCTCATCCTCTAAACAGATCGGCCTGTCCCTTCTGGTGCACTAACCACTCCTGGTTCTCTACTGCTCTACTATTTGACGCTAATGCCATTTTTTGGGAGGAATGTCGCTACGGAACAACAGAACTGTAAATGGAAAGCTTTAATGGCAGTAGGCTGAATATTGTTGTATTATATCAATCAGTAATAAATTGTAGTGAAATTTATTTAAAAAGGTTTGAGACTGTAGTTTCACATGCACACACACACGCACAACAATCACACAAACACACTGTGCCGTACAGCCATTCAGAGTGCCATATCCCAGGTTGTGCAGCGCCTCCTTGCTGTTGCAGGAAGAATTGCGGCCACTCCCCCAAGGGTTGTTGTCGTAGCAACCGGACCGCGCCTTCATCTCCTCCTTCAGGATCATTCTACCGATCCCCTGGAGGAGAGGAGGATCAGGAAGTAAGGTTAAATGGAGGGAGAAAAGAGGAGGACGATCAAGTTAATGTGCATCACGACCAGGCTGGAAAATCAGCAATTCATTGGCTAACTTATGAAATATTAACACACACACACACACACACACCCACACCCACACAGACACAGACACAGACACAGACACAGACACACACACCCACACACACACACACACATGCACACAGAGATAACACAGAGATGTCTATGATGTCATTTCATACCTTGTTAAGATTCTGATTCCACCCATCTTCCTCTCCTCCAGAAGAAAACCTTCTCACCCTAGAGACTGAGAGAGAGAGAGAGAGAGAGAGACATACAGAAAGAATGAAGAGAAAACGACCAACCAAGGAATGCAAGGAAACATCAGGAAGTGGTGAATTATGGTCAACATTACATTTTGTTTTGTCTGTGTGTGTGTGTGCGCGTGTACCTTTAGGGGAGCCGGTGTAGGGGTAGTAGTTAGAGTCACGGTGGTAGATGTCATTGCAGTTTGAATTGATCAGGTTCTCGTTGGTTTTACTCTTACTAGCTGTTGGTGAGACAGGGGGGTCTACAGAGTAAACAGGGAGAGAGAGAGAGAGAGAGAGATTACAGGGACAGAGAGAGAGAGATGACAGGATATTAATAGAGCAATTCAAAATAATAAATGTTTGTGATGACAGAGGCTTCCGGAATGAACTGCCATCCTAGAAATAACAAGCCACAGACAGTTTGTTTACAAGAAACCCACATGGAGTTCACATGTGGTCAGATGTGAACTACATGTGGTTCACATTTTATTTAATTTCATATGTTTTTGGTAAGAGTTTTGTGTTTAGGCTACAACATGAGTTTGGGGGAAAATGCTGGGGTATGTACTTACAGAAAGTGCCGGAGTCACAGCAGGGGGGAGACAGAGGAGAGGGAAAACACAACAAAGGGACAGAAGAAAGGAGGTCAAGACCAAAACACAAATCTCATCACAACAGGGAGGATGTACGTTATTGTGGCGGTGGGATTTGGTTGGTTGAGTGCAGGCGCGGGAGGAACAAAACTCAGGAACACAGACACACAGAGAGATTATGTCTGGGGTACGTTTAATAAGGAACACACGGTAAACAGAAAACACAGGCTAACAGCCGTTCTGAACACAAAGCCTGTAACAGACACAATGTCCGACAAATGGACTTGCCCAAACCCCTGCACATATACCCTCCCCTCAGGTGCAACCAATGAGTAATCATGCCCCGATTGGCTCCAGGTGTGCAGTAGGGGTGTGTTGGCGGCTCGGTATGCTGCATGCCGGTAAGACCCAGCGGGTGGGGCGAGACGCTGTTTCTGACGGCCGCCCCCGGACGTTACATTACTCATTCCATGGCAGCGCCGCTCGGCAGCGTATGGGTCGCCCCTCCAGGAGCCCAACCAAAGGCTGACGAAGCCCCTGCGGTGAAGGTGGAACCCCTCTGGTGCCTGGGCCGGTGACCGGTGGTGAGGGCGGAACATCTCCGGCGGCGACGGTTACGCCCCTGTGGCGGCCAAGCAGGAAGCCGGCAGAGATGGCGGGACCCCTCGAGTGGCTGGCGGAGAGGGTGGAACCTGTCTGGCGAACGAGCAGGCTGCCGGTGGCCACGGCGGTGCTGTTCAATCTGCACTTCCCCCTCGAATCCATGTGTCCCATAGTCTACACTGTTAAAGCCAATTTGGAAACTCCAGAGTTTATCCACAAGTGCAGGTTGCTGGTCAATGTTAACCAAGCGTGAAATGGCTTCCATCAGGCTCAGTGCTTACAATGAGGTAATAGGCTGGTGTTAAGGCCAGGAAATAAGGAAAGGAAATAGCACAGGTGTTCATGAGACTTTACAGTAACGTCCTCGATGTATGGCAGTACATTTTATGTAAGTTAGCAAACACTGATGAACTTACATAGATAAAATTATATGGGTGTATTGTGTGTGTGTGTGTGTGTGTGTATGCATTGTGAGTGCCTGTCTAATTTATGCTACACACTTGTCAGCACTTTAGCGTGCATGGGGAGTCATCTGAGCGTGATTCTGAAGGGCTGTAAGTCTGTCTGGCGTGTCAACAGACCGCTGATGGATAACCAGCACACACACACACACACACACATCAGTTCATAACTTCCCTCACGTCTGTACCTGTATCACCCCTCAGGCCTCCTCATCGCCTTTATAAACACCATTTTCAATTCACTTTATTGTTCTTCAGAGAGGGAACTTAATTAAGTGTTACATCTCTCTTCTTGGACACTCCATTATGGAGCCAAACACCACCACACCTAACTGCTGTTAGCTGCTATCTGCCCGTCTTCTGATATATCTTCTAACTGGAAGTCATATAATCACCCAGCGGCACGCCTAGCTGCCCCCGCCATGCAACCCTACCCCCCAACCCTCAGGGATTTTACCCTCCCATCCCTAAGTATGTCAAGAACAACAGATAGAGGCGTCAATGTGGTTTCCCTTAAAGTTACAGTCCTCGATTGCATTACGGCGCCAACCATAACCTGATTTCTGGCCCCGCACACTGTTTATGTTTAGAAACACTACTGTACAGGATAGCTGTAGGGAGATGGGTAGAGCAGGGTGCTCCCCTATAGTACTGTGTGGTGGTGGTGGGGGGGTGTAAAGAAGAGTGCTAACCACTTAGAACTTACGTGCAGGAAGGGCATGCCCTGTTTGTGTAACCCTGCTTTCAACCAATATTCTGCACATAGATCAAGGAGTGACCTTTAACAGTGCATATACCTCCTCCAAATGGACTCAATCAATGCATTGATCAGTTAGTCAGACAAGAGTTAGTGACATTATATGGATTTGCATGTTTCACCATTGGACTGTGGACGGTAAACCAATCCACTTTCACAACAACAGCAGTCTGTCTGACAGGTACGACATAATGAGTGTCATTAAAGCTTCAGAGCATATGTTACCTTGTCTCTTATATATGGGAGGCTTCCTGTAGATGCTGGTCTCATCTGACGCTGTGAAGGGAAACGCAGATAACAGTGACAGGGAGAAGAAATAATGATGAGGAGAGGAGAGGAGAGGAGAGGAGAGGAGAGGAGAGGAGAGGAGAACTCAAAACAAACAAACTCCTCATCCCATCCCACCATCCGAAGGCCTACTAGGTGTGTGTGAGTGTGTGGGTGTTAAAATCTCTATCAGTATCTATCATAAATATGACTGGAGGCGTGTCGCCATGCGTTCTAACAAGCTGATTGACGCATAGAAAGGCGGGCGATAATGGATTCAAAGGCTTATCACAAAAAGGCTGACGGCTGGCATGGGAATAAAGAAGAGGGAGGCGAGGAGGAGAGGAAAAGACACATTTGATGGATGGAGAGGCAGATTGCAGCAGAGACGGAGGAAAAGATGACGAGGAGTGTGGACTTTTGGAGGAGACAGGAGCGCTAGCGACGGTGTAACTCATTCGGTGGCTCCTTGCATCCTCTATATTTACCAAGCATGTGCTTTTGCTATTAGAGGAAATGTGGCTGCTTTAAAGTCATAATTGGCATTCTGTGCATCAAACCAAAACATTGTTTTTCTAACACTGTTTTAAACAACAAGTTCTAATCAAAATATTGTAACCCGCAATAAATTCCGCAATAAGTGTCCCTGTACCCACATAGCAAAACCATCTAGAAACCCACTAGATGGAGCAGGCATTAGGGGTTTGAATCCCAGCAGGACCCCCACATCCCAAAGCTAGAGTAAATATGTATGCACTCAAAGTTCTGTGAGGCACTTTGGATAAAATCTTTCACCAAACAGCATTTGTCAATGCAAGAAAGTAAGAAGTGTGGCAGAGCTATCCAGGAGAAACTACCCGAGAAAGACTGAAAGCAGGAGGGAAAGAGGGAGGGATGCAGGGAAGGGAGATGGCGTGGTACCAAAAGCACAGCTTGCACTGGATCAAGGAAGCGAACAGAGAGAAATACCAAAAAAGAGGAGAGGCGAGGTGTGAGAAGGAAGGGAGCGTCTAGTTCTTGAGTAATAGGGTGAACAGAGGTTAGCATGTAGGCTATATTTAGTAGCCTAATTTAAAAAGGAGAAAATCATTATTTTTTCAACTGATTTTATGCAAGCATAAACATAAAGTCCTATTACAAAATGATCCAACAGTCGAAAATAATGGTTAGTTTAAAGCCTCATCCAATGGTGTGCCTTGAGCTCCGCTAGCTCTTGAAAACTAATAAATATATACTCAAATAATATAAGCACAATAGTGATCATGAAGCACTACTGCAATCAGACAAAAAAGTTACAAGGCAAGATGGAAGGAGATGGGTTAAAGTGTGGCCCTGCATCTGAATCTGGGCTCAAGGGTCAAAGGTTAGGAATGAAATTATAATGGAAGTACAGAAATGCTTATTAGAGTATTAGACTTTGGGCCTATGGCTGGACATTAAATTAATGTAAAATACCTTAAGGTTAGGAGGTTTAGTAGGAGTTAGGAGGCTATACAGATAGGGTCCAGGGGCCTCATTACAGAAAAATATCCTAACTGCTTGTCCTATCTTAACTTAAGTTTCAAAGATAGGTAAAATCCAATCTTCCTATTACAGAAGCAATTCCTAAACTCATGTCTGTGTCCTATCCTGCTTAGACCTCCTATATCTTAACTTAAGAAACTGTAAATTCAATTTTCCAATCGCAGTCGTCCTGTCATGCCTGCATCTTAGCTTAAGTACATGAGACTGCCTGTATCTTTGATTAGAATGTACCGGTAGGCTGCTCAAGATGGACAAGCCATAATATCAACGACTCTCACAGCATAATATCCATGACTCTCACTGCTATTATGGACAAAAAAAGAAAGGCGTAGCACGTCAATCAAATTCAAAATCTATAGTCTTGGCAGTCGATGTATACCTATTAATACATGGTCCGGGAAGTTTAAAGCGTCATCATACGGTTTGAGTACCCTGTCAATCATTATATGTCTTTGTTCATGTTTCTCATCTTCATTGCTGTACAGACCTAACAAGAGTGCTGCTGCCATTTTTGGCAGTTTTTTCAAATTTAGGACAGGGTCTATGCCATCCTAATTTAGGATTCCTAACTTGGGAAATCCCTAAATTAGGATAGTTCTGTAATAGTTAAATTCCTATCCTAAGAAAAAATTGTATTTTCCCTAAATGCACTTAGGAAACATGTTTCTGTAATACTAAAAATCCTAAATGTCATCCTAAACTGAGATAGGATAGGATTTCCGAGTTAGGACGTTTCTGTAATGAGGCCCCAGATCAGGAATGAGGCCTACCTGGTATATGGAAATGCTTGGGGGCTTGGTAGGTGGTGGATGTGGCAGACCTAGGGTCTGGCTGACTGTGATAGGGGGAGCTCCTGTCACTCTCACTGCCTGCGGTCAGCACAGCCAATCACAGCGAGAGAAACCAGAGCATGAGCACAATATGACCCGCCTCCCCGAACAAACAGACACACTGATAGAATAGATACATGGACAGATAGATATACTTAGACTAGAACATCCAAACACAGTAGACACGTTACCGTGGTGATAGTAGTGCAGAGGAGAGCCTCCATGGCGCGTAGGCGAATCAGTGTAGGCGGGGCTGGAGGAACGCCTCAACGCTACACTGTCTAACAGGTCCTGGAGAGAGAGAGAGAGAGAGAGAGAGAGAGAGAGAGTTGCTCAAAAGGAGTCGTCACATTTATAAGATTCACTAATTAGTATTCATACTATTTTTCTAAATGGAACAGACAGCATTTAGCAGATTTACAATGAGTACATTTGTCAACAGTTGAACTGGTAAACCACCAGTTATAGCAAGCCAACAACATTCTCCTGGAATAAGGACAGCATCATTTCATCATGGTTACTTCACTTATTACTTCACCTATGCATTTGTCAGTATCACATCACTAAATATATTCCAATAAAATGATCATTCAAACATTGTGGGATGTGTGATGCTTTACCTGAGAGCACGGAGACAGGGAACCCAGAGACTGGAAGAAAGAATGAGGACAAGACTGCTTGTTACCAAGGTTTATATTAGAGCTCTGGTATTAAAGTGTGATAGTTGTAATGGACAACAAAGAATCTCAAGAATATCATGAATGGTGTTCTGAATTTCAATATGACTTAAGGCAATGACTCTGCGTTACTGTGGTGACGGTTTGAAAATAAGTTGTTACAAAAATTTTTTTACTAACTGAACCGCCAACCGCTGCAAGGTTCATTGTACCAAAATATACACATAGGGCCGTTTCATAGTCTACGCAAGTTACGTGGATGCATCGAGCTACGCAAGAAGGGAGTTGATGCATGTGTTCGCATTCCTCTTCAGTAACCATTTGCGTTTCTACTTTACAAGTCACCCGAGACTCTGCTACCCCCTATTGGATGGCGGACAGAATGATAACCGCCAATAAAAACTTTCGAGTAATGTACTAAAAAAATTTACAATTCTTTTTTTTTACTAATGTACTAAAAAAAAAAGAATCGCATCAGTGAAGTAGCCTTAAGACATGAAGCTGTCCTTATTCCAGGAGAATGTTATTTGCTTGCAAAAACTGGTGGTTAACCAGTTCCAACTATTGAAAAATGTACTAATTGTAAGTCGCTTTGGATAAAAGCGTCTGCTAAATGCTGTAAATGTAAATGTAAATGGATGAGCGGTGTGCAGAAGTGTCCCTGAGACAGCGGTTCTCAGGCTGTGGGTCTAGACCCCCCGAGGGGTCACAAGATGCTATTATGGGGCCATGATGTCAAATGACAAGATTTAAATTGTATTTATTTATTTATTTGTAATATTTATTAAGGGTTTTTCTAATCTTGTATTATATATTTGTAGATTTAGCTGATTATCTTAAATATAAATTAATACAAAAATAAAAAGTAAATTGTGGCACACACTCACTGTCCACACGGGTTTGTTAGGTTATCCGTGTGTTTGCACGGCTTTATTACACACTTTCCACTCCCGGGTCTTAAACACTGCCCGGTGTACACGTAGTAACTGCAGGACTTACTCACTGCCTGCCTGCCTTGTCTATTTCCCCCGAGAGCTCCCGCAAAGTTGCTCCCTGTACGTTTACTCCTCTCCCCCCAGCTGTGCTCACTTACTGTTTAAAAGAGGGACAGTTGATTACTGACTGCCCACACCTGTCCCCCAGCCCCGTGAACCACGCCCCCACACGTTCCCTCTCACACGCATCAGAGCTAAGCCACGCCCACACTCCCACATAAATGTTTTCCAGTGCTAAAACTGTAAAAATAGTAAACTACGTGTGCGTGAGTGCATGTGTGTGTGTGTGTGTGTGTGTGTGTCCACAGGTGTCCCTCCCACCTGTCCACAGCTGTATCGCTCCAGCGTGTCGTCTGACAGGCGGGTGTGTGCGTCGTAGGCCTGGTAGGGGATGACGTCAGGCTGCTGGATGTCGTAGATGGCTTTCACCCTGGGCAGCGCTGCCAGCCGCTTATAGCCTGAAACCTCAGTGTCTGCCTTGGCCTGGAAGGGAGAGACAGAGACAGAGAGACAGAGAGAGACAGAGAGAGAGAGAGAGAGACAGAGAGAGAAAGAGAGAGAAAGAGAGAGAAAGAGAGACAGAGAGAGACAGAGAGAGAGAGAGAGAGACAGAGAGAGAAAGAGAGAGAAAGAGAGACAGAGAGAGAAAGAGAGAGAGAGAGAGAGACAGAGAGAGAAAGAGAGAGAAAGAGAGAGAAAGAGAGACAGAGAGAGAAAGAGAGAGAAAGAGAGACAGAGAGAGAAAGAGAGAGAAAGAGAGAGAGAGAGAGAGAGAGAAAGAGACAGAGAGAGAGAGCGATTGTAAGGGGAATCAAGACATTTAGTTTAAAGTAAACCTCTAACCACTCAGTTTAATAAAGTCTAAAAATAGGGACAATCACAAGGAGTGACAGGCCAGTCAGTCTGCTCTTGGACAGATAGAGGAGAGGGAATTTCGGGCAAACTCTCTCTTCATATATCTGTCCGTCACATTTGACTGACAGATGCCAGAGTGGCGGCTGGCATCAGGGGATAAACCAACAGCAGCAGGGACTCTGTGGTGTAACCCTGACGTTGCCATGGATTCGGCATGACTCACACAGATGAGGCGATGCGGGGAGCCGATGCTGGACCCCGGAGGAGAAATGGACGCTGTCTCAGAAGTGCGTCTCAGCTGGTGGGCCGAAATAGACACACACACACACACACACACACACACACAGTGAAATTAGCATCAAATTGAGCCTTAGGACAAACGTGTTTTCAGTTACCAGAGCCAGACACAATAGGAGAGAGAAAGAGATGTTAGAGAGACAGAAGGACAGAAGCAGAACAAAGGACCAGAGGGGATTGTGGGTATTTTAAGTACAGCTCACCCTTAGCTTTCTCTCCATTCGAGTTGCTTCTTTACACATGGGGTGCCACACTTCTGAACCTACACAACCACAGCACACACACACACACACACACACACACACACTGTTGGCGTTCAGTATCACACCCTAATGAGGCATAGGTGAGTATAATATTTAAACATTATGGATTTAATAAAGGCTTTTAAAACTTTAAACAGCCCACATGAGAAGATTCTGGCAGATAGTACTGTATGTCTGGTCTAAATACAAGGGTGTAACTTTCCTCCTTCACACAAGAGCCACATAATAAGTGGTGCAGGGCAGAGGGGACATAGGCAGACAGGCAGACAGACAAAGAGACGGCAGCAGGCGGACGGTGAACATAAAAGCTAATACATTTGAGTTCATAGTAATAAGAACCACTAATGTCAGGATGTTAGCTTGATGCATTTGGATCTTGATAACGATAATGACACTAACAGATCCGCCCTGCACACACACAAACACAGACACACACACACACACACACACGCACAGTAAAAAGTAACTGGCGTGCTATTATTCTCCAGCCTGAGGTTAGTGGAGCCTACAGAAGGGACACACTTACCTTATAATGACTCTAATATACAACCACTAGGAATGCCATAAATCCAGCCTCAACACATACACATACAAATATACACACATAGTACATAGATCAAAACACACACAGACGCATATGCACACCAGCGTGCACCTAAAGGGTCTGCACACAAATACACACAAACATCTCGCAAATGTGAGTTCACACGCACGCATGCACGTGCGCACACACACGCACACAAAATCAATAGTTTAGACAGAAACCATTGCGTGGTGATTCAGTACTTCTCCTTCCAGCCCACGCTCCTAAACTCTGAGCTGCCTGCCAGATATATGGCCTTGCTCTCCATTTCCTTTATCTCCCACACTAAGAGAATTTAAACTCTGTTAAGAAACACACTACACGCTGTGTAACAAAATGTCCATTCAAATTAAAAATAACAAATAAACTACCTGAAACTTATCAGTCAGGAAAACACAGAAGCTACCTAGCAAGCTTGCTACGAATCCTTCTTCATGACCTTCTTCATGATCTGTTTTGCATGCAATGGTGACTTCAATATTTATTATTATTATTATTATATTTACGGGTGAGTATAATCACGCCAAGGTGCACATTTAGGTCATAAAATCGAGCTTTCAACCTTCCATCTTCCACACGCACGTACAGTATACGCACGCACACACACACTACACTTTGTATTCCCAACATGCATCATGAGATTGATTGAAAGGGCATGTGCGTGTGTGTGATTGTGTGTGTGATTGTGTGTGTGTGTGTGTGTGTGTGTGTGTGTGTGTGTGTGTGTGTGTGTGTGTGGTAATTGAGTGTGTCTCGGGAGGGTGATTGCTCAGTCCTCCTACATGCCTAAGGTCAAAAGGACCAAATGTAACCTTGGACAAGCTCACTGGAGCCGAGCGCACGCACACACACACACACGCACACACACGCACACGCACGCACACACACGCACACACACGCACACACACGCACAGACTGACACGCAGGTGTATATGCATATGCCAGGTTTTACTGGTGTCCTGGAGGGGAGACGCTGTGGAATGTCAATGAGTTTTAACAGGAGACCATAACATACAGTGCAGGGGCTCTGCATACTATAAGCCATCGTACATTGATATTGAAGCTGCATACTATAGGTGAACCTGCTCAACTGGTGATCGCTCTGGTCGCAAGAAACAATTTCACGGTGTGTCTGTTTGTAAATCTGCCATATCAACAGACCTTGTACTTGTTTTATTTGTATAATTTAGCTTTTTTTTTACTGTAGTTCCTCAAAAAACTTTGTCAATGGCCCCAGAGATAGTAAATATCTTTATGAATAAATAAATATAAATAACTTTATAAATTGTATGACTTTTCTATATTTTCCGCCAGCTGTAATAGGTATTGTTTAGAATACCTATTATAGCTGGCGGGAAAGAAAAAGTTATACAACAAACTATTAAAACAAACCTCTAAATGTATCTCAAAACAACATGAACAATGCACAGAAAAACAACATTGTTTGCTATTCCTATTTAATCCCTCACTAGCTTTCATCCATCTGTTTTCTGAATGAGAAACGCCTGGACAGTTCAACTGAAGCTCCCAGAAAGCCGTTTTCATTCAGATTAATGCTGTCTGTCAGCTCTAGAGAAGAATAATGAGCACACACACAGCGAGGTTGAAAGGTAATTTACTCTAACCGCCGTGTAGTCTGTGTGTGTGCGTGGCTTTACTATTGAGCTGAGCGTATTGCAGGGTTATATGTGAGATCAATAAACTATAATTGCACTTTGATAGAAGAACCCATTTATCAAGCAACCATATCCTGCTCACTCACTCTCCATCTCTCACACACACACACACACACACACACACACACACACACAGGGGTACAGCTAACAGCTAACCAGGGAGCCATGCTGCCAGTATGTCTTTATTCCTGTAATAAAGTCCTGTCTTCTTATTTTGGCTTTCCTGTCCCGGCAGGTGCGATAGCGCCCCTCACCTGTCAGGTACATCTCCTCGCCTTCTAGGAACATCATGTGGCAACGGGCACACCTGGCACAGCTAGGATGGTAATGCTTCCCTCCAGCCTGAGGGACAGGAGAGGAGAGGAGAGGAGAGGAGAGGAGAGGAGAGGAGAGGAGAGGAGAAAAGAAGAAAAGGAAAAAGAAAAGAAAAGAAAGGAAAAGAAAATTAAAGAGAGGAGAAAAGAAAAGAATTGAGGAGAGGAGAGGGGAGGAGTGGAGTGGAGAGGAGAAAAGAGGAAAGGGGAAAAGAAAAGAAAAGAACGGAAAAGAGAAGAAAAGAAAAGAAAGGGGAAAAAAGAAAAGAAAAGAGGAGAGGAGAGGAAAGGAGGAAAATCATCGGATCAAAAGGTTTAAAAAGAGAGAGACAGGAATAGAAACACCCATAAAATGAAGAAGAAACTAAAAAAGAGACAAGCGAGGGTTGCAGATAAGATGTTGAGAACAACAGGGATGAACGGGACAGGAAGGGAGGAGTGTTTGCTTGTCTATCCAAGATTCCTCAACGGCAATCAACAGCTGAGAGAAGGACATCTGCTCCCCTCACAGCTGCTCACTTCCGCCTGCAACTGTCTCTCTCTCTCATGCACGTTCCTCTCTTAGTTTGTCCGTCTGTCTTTCTCAGATACACACCACCATACGCACACACCAGCACACGCGCACACACACACACACACACACACACACACCAGAATGAATGCACTCACCTCCAGCACTCTGCCACTGATGTATCGCTTACAGGTCTCACACCTGATCCCAAACTGAGAATGGTAGTCCGTCTCGCAGTATGGGATCCCATCCCTGTCAGGGACAGAGACATCTTGTCAACTTTAAGAGCCCTGCCCTTAAAGTCAAATGCTGGTACCTGAAATTTCCCATGCTGGCCATGTGCCTCAAGTGCCCCAGTGTACAATTTGGGCTCTAGTTACCGGACAGCGCAAGGCGCTAACGCAGACGTAGTGACAAGGTGGTTTTTCTCTCACCTGTTCGCGTTTGCTAATTTCCCGGCGCGCCATGACATCGCTTGCGCCGAAATGGGCGTGGGGGCCCAGTAGAGTGTGTGTCAGTCAAAATCAGGTGGTGGAGTGCTAGTTTAATGTCAAATTAAACCAAATATAATGCAAGCATCTCCGCCTGGTCAGACCACTTCTTAGCGCAGACGCAGGCGTTGCATAGTAGTTTCCTGGCTTTAGGTGAAGGTCCAATAAGCACATACCTATCCGAAATCACAAACGCCACTTTTGTGTATGTTACGTTGACCTATTTCGTGAATAATTTAACTAATTACTACTGTCCTTAACCTTTTTAATCACAAAACTAAATATATGCATGAGTATCATTGTTATCCAACATAAAACAGTCAATGTGCGTCATTACACATGGAAAACAACTAGGTGACGGGAGATGCTTTTCTGTCTTAGCCAGTCTGGATTTTATCCATGCATTACAAAATTGGCAGTTCGCCATGACAGAGAGCCTAGTCTTGAAATTAGCAAAAAAGTATGGCCACACCGTCTTGACCCAGAAACTAAGGCCCATAATGTGCTACAGAATGACTATTTGCCCTGAATTAAAGCTGCATAGGATAAATTGGTGGCCACTCTGGTGCCTAACCCCTACCTGCTCTTTAAACCTCGCTTTGCATAAACACTAAACACTCAAATTACCTACTTTTGTATTTTCTGTGCTGTGATGTTTTGGATTAAATCTGATACCTTAAATTAAATTCCACAACAACAAACTGGGTTTGGATTTGGATAGGCCTCTGGCCAGCTGAGGGAGCTTCAACACACACATATGTGCAGTGTTGGCATCAGGACAGGTGGCTTCAGGACACCTACTTGCTGATGTATTCCCCGGTGAGCATGCAGCCGCATGTGTGGCATTTGAAACAGCTTACATGCCACTGTCGCTCTAGAGCCAGCAGAGACTGACCCTGCTTGATCTCCTCACCACAACCTGAACAGTCTGGACAGAGGAGAGAAGAGAAGAGAAGACAAGAGGAGACAAGAGGAGAGGAGAAAAGAGAGGAGAAGAGAAGAGAGGAGAGGACAAAAGAGAGGAGAAGAAAGAGGAGAAGAGACGAGAAAAGGAGAGGAGAGGAGAGAAGAGAAGAGGAGAGAAGTTTTTTCTCTCCTACTTTTGATTTGATTTTTGATGTCATCCCTCTCCCCTGTGCTGTTGGTCACCTTACTTCTACCAGATGGTAGTGTCGAAACCAGGCTACCGGTTGACCTGGGGCATCACACCACCTGCATCTATACGTGTGTGTGTATGTGTGTGTGGGCAGAGCCGTGTTTATGTTGGGTATGGGTTTACTATGTTAGACTGAAAGTGTAAGACAACAAGTATTACTACTGAACGCATCAAAAATGTTAAAGATAATCACAAGCAACAAAATAATATCCAATAGTTACATTATTTAAACATGTACTGTATACGCTGATTGAAAGATTTCATGAAAGCATGTGAATGTACATATGCACATGTTTGATATTGCATGCTTTAACGTGTGTGCAAAGGTTTGTGTGTGAGTGTGTGTGTGTGTGTGTGTGTGTGTGTGTGTGTGTGTGTGTTTCTTACAGCTTGGCCCGTGGACCTTGACAGGCTTGTCGCTGTTCAGAGAGTGTGAGCACTGCTGACACACACACTTCTTACCACAGAAGGTCACCCTGTCTCCAATGGGAAATGGGCTCCTGAGAGAGTGCGCGCACGCACACACGCGCACACACACACACACACACACACACACACACACACACACACACACATACACGCACTTATTAATTCACTAGGGTCATGCAGCAGAAACTCCACTCTTATCTTATGTAGCTCACGACAGTAATTCCACCCCTCGAAAAAATGCGTCTTTATGTTCCTTTGAAGGACTTCATGTACTTGATGCAGTCTGTGTTGTTTCTTGCCATCTGTACAATGATAGTTTCTCTGTCATTGTAACACACTGTCTGTCAGGCCTCAGGGCTACAGATAAACTTGAGAGGATTCAGGTTTTTGCCACACCAACAATGTTTTTAGTACTTTCCAGAACCTGCCGCCAACCTAGCTGATGCTAGCTACACATGAGATGAAGGCAGTTCCGTCTTTAAATGACACTTGTGTGTGACTAGTAAATAAATGATGACAAAGGCTCATAGAAATTATGCTCATGGGAACGCGTAGGGAAGATCAAACAAGCCATAAAAGTTTGGGATGGCATGAGTGTTTTCAACGACTTTAAGCCTAAAATGGAACTAATTCACATAAAGCTGAAAATTGTTCTTTCATTCAGTGTAAAACCTCATTAAGAACCACTGATTGGGACTTGGCCAGAAGTTTCAACCTGTGAGTGCAGTGCAACAATGATTTTCTGCCCTTTGGGATATAGTGCTGCGTTCACCTTAAATTTATACAAATAGTCCTTGCAGAAGGAAGGGGAGGCTCCATGTACAAACAGTCCTTCCAATAGCCAGTGTGGGAAGATTATTAGAGTCAGGCAGTGTATCAAAAGTGCTCAAAAGACATCTCCTCTCTGATCACACAATCCAATCTGAAAACCTCTCAACTCTCTAGTACCTGCTTCATAATTAAAACCAACAGATACAAGCACTACAAGTCATAAATAAATAAATACATGTTGATGTGAAGAATGAAAAAAAAATAATAAACACTTTCTTAACATTACGTTTGAACTAGAATACTTTTTAAACAATGGATTTGCATGGTTCTTCTTCTAATTATAAACATGCACACACACACACACACACACACACACACCTGCAGATGCTGCAGACGAAGCAGTGTGGGTGGTAGGTCCTGCCCAGAGCAGACACCACCTCTCCTGTGATGTACTGCTCACAGCTGTCACACTGGGTCCCATGTAGCCGCTGGTAGTCCTCAGTACAGATGTACTCCCCAGAGTGGTGGAAGAACCCAGAACGCACCAGGTCACACCCACACACTACAGACAGACAGAGAGAGAGACAGTGAGAGAGAGAGAGAGAATGAGAGAGAGAGAGAGAGAGAGAGGGAGAGAGAGAGGGAGAGAGAGAGAGAGATAGAGAGGGAATAACAGATACATTGAAAAGTAATCACTACTCGTTAAAGGCACACTGTTCAAATCTTCCCCACCTCACTGTTGATGCTAGAACCCATACCATGCACAAAGGAGGAGTAGAAAAAGGTGTGACGCACTCTGGGGGGGGGTGGGTAGATAGGAGTTTGAGAGGCTCAGGGCAGGACAAGCATTTATTATCTGAGATTCAAACCAAAACAA
>JAOEHI010025294.1:0-26227 GCA_025447815.1 Percopsis transmontana
AAAATTTTAATAACACGAATTTTAAATATTGTATTAACTATTTACATCTGGGTGTGTTTTTTTTGGTTATAGAATAATTCCCTCACGTTTACCGTTTTAATTAACTAATTAACGAACCCCCCCCCCCCCCCCCTTCATCCCCCACCAGCATGCCATTCAACTGCCTTCATTCACAGTGAATTTGATGAATAGCCTACTCTACTATCATATTGGTCGTTTGGATGCCTCAAAATCATTTTGCAACTTAGACGTCAATGTTTATGTCAGATGTGGGCGGACATTCATTAGTATCCCGCCCAGCATTAATTCCAAAGTGTGTGTGTGTGTGTGTGTTTTATCAATGAGACACGTTTCCCTTGTGACTGATGACGTCCGTGTCTGAGAAAATGACCTGTGGTACTGAATCATGCTATGACGTTTGGCTGTAGAACAGCTGGAGACAGTCTTAAGATGACTGGAATCTGAATGCGACAATCAATCTATTTCTGTTCTACTAAATAGGCGATGGGAGTAAGCCATGGCCCACCCTGACCCCAGGCGAGGAGCAAATAAGATGTGTAAAGCACAATAGCTACTCATATAAGTGAGACTCCCTGACCGTACACATGTCAGTAAAGGGAGGCCTCACCCATGCTACTGTCATATAGATGCCAGAGCTCCAATCCTCTCCGCATCCCCACCATATGGTATTTTTAGGCCGCCTCTGATGGAAAATAAATCCTCCCTCACCCCCTACCCCCTGTTTATCTCTCCACAGGAGGGGGGAGTTCAGGCCAGCTGCAAAGCAGGACAACTCAGAAATGATTCGAGACTGATCAAGGGCTGATCCAGTACTGCCAGACCCAGACAGGGACGGACCAGACCACCAGTCCCGTATGCCGCCTTCAGCACCGACCTCTACATTAGCTGTAACCTCTAATAGATCGATGGGTTATAGCACAGTGTCAATACAAATAGGCAAAAGTTGAGAGGTTGTCCCCATGTTCTTAGAATCAAAATGATAAGGTCAAAGAGGAAGACAAGCTGGTTTCTGCATCAGAGAGATAGGCAAAACTAAGTCATCACCGCCACCTCAGCAAGCCCCTACCTACTATACCCGTCCTCAAAGTCAAATCCATGCCAACATTCCCGGAATATGGGGTGTGTCAAATCCAAGCAGAGAAGCGCAACAGGAAAAAACGAAAACTCCCTAGGAGGGGCCGATGGCCAAGCGGTGAAGACGCGGGGAGAGAAAGCCTACCTGGTCCAGTCCGAGACTTGTTACATCGACGAGTCCCCTGCAGTCGACCCAGTGCTGCTTGACTATGCTCAGAGGCTTTCTGAGGAGATCGTGTCACGGGCCGTGCAGCAGTGGGTGGAGGTTGACAGCAGATACAGCGATATCCCCTACATTGAATGTGATGTGCCATGAGGAGATTGGTGGGAGGGGTTCTAGGTCTACATGTGGTGCTACGGATGCATTGGATAAACTTAAGATAACGTTTAATTGTAAATGTGCAAGAGAGTCCGGAGAGTTCTAGAAGGTTGGTACGCAAAGCCATAAACACCCAACCAGGTCTGCTACCACAGTCCGATCTTTCTCCCAGTCCGGTCTCAGCTAGCAAGTTATTCTGAGTGGTTAAATTTGACCTGGACTCTCTAGCTGCTCTCATAAGCTTGTGACCTTGGAGATCGAACCAAGGTCACGGTATGGCTTCATTAACAGGATTTGTGATCGACAAGAGACGTGGATCCTTCTCAGATCACAACTATCTCCAATCCCAGTGGACATGGCCTCTTTCCCGGCAGAGCTGACAATGCAGCACAGGACATTTGATGGAATACTGCCATGTTCTGGTGACAGCCAACCCTGTGTGTGTTATCATTACTAGGACACATTCGCCCTTAAAGATATTAGCTGCCCTCTTCGTTTGACAAAGGGTCTCCCTTGGAAATCCTTTGCTGGTATCAGCAGGGCAGAAACACCTCTCATCTGCTTCGACACTAAGTGGACGCTTTATAAAGGTTCTCTCTAATGACCTCCCTGTAGAATCTGTGGTTCAACCACAATGATGAGAATCTTTCTTCTGCCTTGCTAGGCTGCCTCCACGCCACAGGAAAAGTAATGACCGAGTGATTTTCTGTCGCCTCTGGGTTGCTAAGACTGAGGCAACAGCACTGCATACCAGCAGACAATGGGTCCACAGCATGCAGGCCCGTTGGTCTCTGCAACACAGAAACCAGGACACGAGGGAGAGGTGACTCACTTTTCCAGTGGGATTTGTCCCCTTAGCAGATCTGGACTTGTATAAAAGGCTCTGTCACTCAAAATGTGGTAGGATATCCCAGTGTATTCTGTATCTCTGTCAAGTGGGTCCTTGTAGAGATCTTGACCAAGAATTACTTCCATCTGCTCAACAGAGAACAGAAGCACAAATATGCAGAGGCAATGATGTTTTAATCTAGTGTTCATGGCTCTTTAAAATATTTTTACAGAGCCCTGAAAATGAAGCTGTGAGGGAGAGCCGGTGAGCATTTGGGAAAGGTTTCTATACCGCCAAAGTCCTTAACTAAAGTTACTCTAAGCACAATACATTTAAGTTCCTTTCTGTTTATTATTTTTCATGTTCAATGATAAATAGGAGATCATAAGGGTTTCTTTTTGTTTACAGAAGAGTGGGTGGTCAGCCTGTAAATCTACTCAACAATTGAAAACATAATCAAGAGCGTCCACAGGGATTTTTACTGATGTCAACAGGATTAGCAAAAAAATGCAGTGTCATAGTGCAAGCTGAATGCATTGATGCATACTATTCTACTGTCCTGATCCTTGGAGGAAAACTCCCACAGAACATTATAATGGCCCAGATTTAAACTCGTAATTTGGCTGTAATAATTACAACAGTCATGTTAGTCGTAAGTCATAGAGAACACGCATTTGTCAAAGCCTGGCCTTTGACAAATGTAAAATACTGTATTTATTTTAACAATGACATTTTCTTAAAATGGGGACACCACTGTGTCTGCAATTGCCCTTGAAACCAGCATCAGAAAAACGTTGTTTGGGAGCGCATGCCCCCCCCACACACCTGAGTGTGTGTGTGTGGGGGGGGGGGGGGCATGAACTGTAATTTGTTTTAAATGCAGAGGCTCAGACATACAGGTGCTGTTAAAGTCTTTAACTAGGGGAGGGGTTGAGACACTGTAAAGATGCAGAAAATATTTAGTTTTACTGTGCTCCCTTTAGAAGCACCACAAGGCTGCAAATGCTGCGTGTAAACCGATGAACTGATGTGGAACAATGAAATACATTTACATGCACACAATATTTCTAACAGGCCATTTGCCCTAATCAAAAGGCTCTGCCTATTTAAGCTCCTAAAACCAGAATATCATCAACACATCCCACTCGCCTTATTCAGAATATGGCCTTATTCAGAAATTATAACAGTTACATATTTCAAATGTTAGCGGAGTGTGCCTGTAAACGTAAGCAATGTTTGGGCCAGTTTACTGTCAGACGAAAATCTAAATGTTTGACCACTAAAAAGATCTTGTATCTGTTTTTTATTATTATTATTATTTTTATTATTATTATTGATTTCATTGAATTTAGGGAAAGGAACTCCAATCTGGGTGATCATTTTATTTTCTAGACTGTACATCAGATATGCAGATGTTAAGTTGTATTCAATGGATACTGTGCAGAATGTCACTGGGAAATTGAAAAAAATAAGTATTTTTGAACTCCTTAAAATAATTTTCCTAAAAAGGTAAAATTCTCATCTTGTGTAAATGCAGGATGTATCTTCCAGTTCCACACTACACACACTGTGTGTCATCAGTTACCTTTAGTAGGATCCCATGTTAGAGCTGCATGAAATGGAACATGCCTCGATCACATTATAACCCCCTGCAACCCCCACAACTGAAAACAATTGCTCCAGCTTACATGGAAGTAAATGTGAGTGCAAGTGGGAATTTAAAAGCAAAACAACAACGCTGATTGGTTAATACCAATGAGAGTGCCCGAGCGCTTCTTCTGCGGTCACACAGCTTAAAAGCTAAAAGTTGCAAATAAAAACATGAATCAATGAACAATAGGCTGTCCAATTAACATTATTTTCCAAATGTGATTAATAAATGATGATTTATACATTGACTGGGGTTTAAATTAAACATGGTTACAACTAATACACCTTTCTTTCGAGATTTGCCTGAAGTCCATTGTTAAGTTAAATCAAAAACCCAATTAGCTCACATTGATTTCTTAGTTATCAGTTATCACAGGTCATCTGACTGCCAAAGCTACCTATCTACTTAGGACCTTTCCAGAATGGAGCTTAGCTGACTCCAGGCAGGTAGTCTGTCATAGTAGACATTTAAAATGCAAAGAAATAAAAAAAACAGAATCCAGGTGGGTCACCAGCTGTTACTACATAACTACATAATCATCACTTCCTAAAAACAAATTACTGTTCCCCATCCTTCAGTATAATATTCATGTCACTTGCAAACTGTACTCCATGTATGTAAAAGCTGACAAATGATACCAATAAAAATGTTATGCCTTCTAAGATAACATGTCAAATCCCACTGTTTGCTTTTTAAGATCTGACCTTCGACAACTTGTAACATTTGTTGCAGTCCCAAATGTGTCATTTTTAAAACTAAAAAAATGTACCGTTACCTTTTAAACCTATTTGAACTTTACCAAGTCAACAGCACAAGCAGCATAAATGTATTTTCTTTCACATACGGATGTGTTGAAGCTGCCCCATAACATTTATACAAGGAGGTTAAAAGCTCAGTCCAATGAATAGCAAACAAAGATAGCACCTGGTTCATGTCCTCGTGTAAAGAGCAAGTCTTAGCCTAGCCTTAAAAGGTACTCTCCTACATTGTGTTTTGCAGCCCCAACTCACTGTTTATGTTTGGAACACAGGCTGTAGAGGGAGGGGTAGAGAAGACGGGAGCCTATAGCAGGCTCTTATAGGGGGTTAGAGCAGAGAGGAGTCCCATTCACCCAGCACTCAGGGAGGGGAGAGGCATGCGTTCTCTCGAGCTCCAAACCTTTAAACAACAGTCCAGGACAACAACTTTGTTTTCCAGCAGGACATTTGGGGCAGCTGTTTACACTGCAGGGCTGCTTTAGTTATTGAGATGTTCCGGAGAGCTTGACGTGTTTGGAACTGTGTGCCTGGCGGCATGATGGACGTGAATACGACATATACAGAGATGGATAAATTCGCAATAAGGTGAGTCTAACAGAACCCACGTGAGGTATCCTGTTGCTGAATACACATAAAATAAAATAAAAATAAAAATAAAAAACACATACTAACAATGAAGTTCAAGGTACACTCATTGAATTGCATTATAGCACCCTCCTGAACCACAAGTTCATGTCCTAGTGTTTTGTTTAGGTTTGCAACTATGCAACTATTCTGAGTGAGAACTCGGCACAATGCTGGTTTCAAATAAAAGGGGAATTCCAGAAACAAGTCAAGGAGTGTCACTTTACGAAAAGCCTTTCCCAGGCATAAGTATTGATTGATTGAAGAATTTCCATTACTATCGTACTATTGTCTATTGGGCATCAAAAGCTTTCACAGGACAGAGAAGCCTCATGTTGTTCACTTGAGCCGCTGGGAGGCCAAGTTAATTTGATCTGCAGGAGATTAGAAGGAAAAACGTTGAAGAAAAAGGCCTCATTTCCGCTGAGGAGTAAGACGTTTAGCCTAAACGACACATTTTGTGTCAGAGACACCCAGTCTGTCGGCTGCTAGGGTTTTTCCCTTTTCTGGCTATGATCCAATAATAAGAGCTCTTTCCCTCAGGCTGGACTGACAGAGAATACGCAGACACAGTCTAGCACACAGCCTTATTTATTACATTTGGACATTTGTATCATTTAGCTCTATGAGCCTAGTTCTACTAAATAGTCTGAAGTAAAGCTTTCAAAGAAAAGGTGACATTTTGTTAAACACTCAAGTCTACTCCTTCCTTGCCTCAATAAAAATCCTCCTGCAGATCACGCATGAAATAGTCCCTTCTTCACCGTTTTTTCCACCTCTATTGACTTTCATTATTCTCAAAAACATACTTCCAATGTTTCTAAAAAGAGGATAGACTGATATATTTTAAGACACATTTCCATTGTTAATCCAGAATGGAAACCTTATATGAAACATGTATATACACTAAACAAATTGCTTTTTCCATAGAGAATTAACTTGATAATACATACTACTGTACCTACAGTAGACTTGCAGTTAGGAAGCTAAAGATTTGAGGGTTTAACAGAAATATTAGGTTTAATATAAAGTTCTGTTAAACAACAACATGTCTTACAGTGCAACAGACCTAGGCCTACTGACTGTTGCAGGTCAGTGACTCCTCGGGGAGTAATACAAGTCTTGTGTTATCTGTGTCAGACACAGCCCACATCCTTATTATGAAGCCCTGTGACCGGCGCTTCACCGGGAGGGACAGGGGGTGTCAGGTTGGTGACAGAGTCTCCTCAGAGACGAAGGTCTTTGTCTCCCAGCGAGGAGAAGCAGTTGTCCACGCTCTCCTGGGAAACGTCTTCCAGGGATGCAGGCTTCCACTTGGGACTCTGGTCTTTATCGATCAGCACTGAAAACACACACACACTCAGGCAGTGGAAACACACAGACGACGCAGTGGGCTGCTACACGCCCAACCAGTCACATTGTACATTGAACCTGACACCGCAGACGATGTAGAGCTGTGGTTTTCAAGTGTTCTGAGCCATTACAGAGACATTACATTGGAGAGACAGAACACTACTCTATGGGAGAAGTCCGTAACGCCAAAGATGGCGGTTGGATGCACAGATCCCGCCCCTCCCCCCAAAGAGCCAATCGTTCGCTCTATAACGGCCGATCGGGAAACCTATTAAACCAATCGTGTGGTTGCCGTGACCTCGCTCATGCGTACTAGAAGTATAATCTGTGGCTTTTTCATCTTTTTCAATTTTACATTTTAAATTTGTAAGTGTTTTTATCAGGTTTGACTGGTGATTCTATATATGCCGTTTTTATGTCCTGGTGACCATTGAAAGTGCAGTTATGGCTCTCTCTCCCCATTCATTTAGATAGGGTTTGTTAAATAACTGCACGCGGGTGTTACCAAGATGGCTGCAGAGTGGCCTGACTTGTCTATAAGGACTTTGGCTATTACCCCCAAATAAAATTAAAAAAGATTAGCAAGTAAAACGTTTCCTATGTGAAAAGAAATGTTCATATTGTGTGACCCCCCCCCAGAAGAACAATGACAATGTTTTCCACTTTGAAAGCCACTGAGGCAGAGCCTGCAGTCGTGTATTCAGAACACAAAATGTTCATTTGTGCAAAACTAAAATAGTTATTTGCAATGTAAATGTAAAGTGGATAGGATTTCATTTTTCCTTTTTACAAATGTACGGTTTGTATGATATGTAAAGGTAATTATAACTATTTAAATATAATATAATTTATATTTAAAAATTTTTAAAACATTTTTTTAAAATGTTTGATTATATAGGATTATTTGAAACAATCAAATAGCAGTAAAAACATATGTCTAATAAGGTACAATGGTCACCACATCTGAACAAGCATCATGAAATCTCTTCAAGATTTAGATTTTAGTCAACTTAACATAGAAGTCAGACTATCTTGCTTCAATAATTTGACATATTTCTTATTATTGGTTGGAATTGAGCATGCCCTCTTGAACTTGCCTACTTAATAACCAACATTTTGAAGTTCATAAAACTTCATACAAGTTTTTACATTTCTTATTAAATGACTAGTCTCAAACAGTCTCAAACCGGGTTGTTTTTTGTATTTTATCTCTTATGTGTGCTGCCTGTCTTGCAGTCTTCTCTACAGTATTCACACAGGAAGGGCGAAATGTATATGTCATATTACGGACAGTCACAGTCGCGTATCTCTTAAAAAGACTAATTCTAGAGCGACATCCTCTAGAATAGACAGTCATGTTCCACTAGTGACAAACATAAGCACTGGCAAGTTATCAACTTATTTTGACTGTATCAAAAGTGCACTCCCTTAAATACAAAAATGTAAATGCTAATTTAACAGCAAATGAATTTGACGGCCCCCACCGACTACTATTCCTTCGGCGGAAATTGCAACTAAAACATAACGTTTCATGTTATAATACGGACACACATTCACGCCATGCTATTCAATTCTATTAATTTTTTTATTTAATTTGTCCCTCACCTGATCTCACCCCTTCGTGGAAGTCGGAGCCTCTCTGTGAAACAAAAGATACAAATATTAGAGACACCCTCTTGCCTCGTAATGCAAGGAAAACAATATGAATAGTGGGACGTGATTTGTTTGTTGTCTGGGTCAAGGGCGAGTGGTAGTGTTGTAACGTAGTCAGGTTAACTGGGTGCATGCACTGAACGTTAACGTGTAGTTTGCTGATTTGCGTTGTACCATGCAGGCCTGGCTCAGTCTGTACTCCATGACCAGCACGTCCTGCAGACTGAGCGACGCTCCAGCCTGCAGCTGCTTATAGGTGATCTTCAGAGACATGGGAGACATCGTGGACAGAGTCTGGAAGAGAACAGGGACCAGGAGGGTGAAGACACATGGACACATATACAGTATATTATATTCCATAACAGTCTGGGCTGTGCAGTGTGTATCAATATCTAGTGTGGTACTCAGTTTTCAAAGATCATTTGTGCACCACTGATCACATGGTTGACTGCAGCTTGGAGATGTTTATGCTCCATCGGTTTTTCTGTAACAATTGCGGAAGCAGTGCGGAAGTTGGGAGAAGCATTCCGGCGGATGCGCTTTTGAGCACTTTCCCATGAAATGAATGGCCCCCATTTTTACGCACCGTATCCAGTTCTTATAATACATCCAATAGTGTAAACGTCATGGCATTCTAAGCATATAATATTCCTTTCCAGCGAATCCCTTAATTACACCAATATTTGTGCGTGTGGAAGACGTAGTTTTAAACATCGCTAATCCCAAAGCCCTCTGGCATATAGTCTCTTGCGTACAGAAATAGCCGACACGTCCACAGAGGCGCGTCCACAGAGACGCGTCCACAGAGGCGCGTCCTGAGACGCATCCGCGGAGGAGAGAAAAGAAGTATACTTTGAAGAGCTCGACGCGTTGCGCGAGGCCACGCGTTTGGTACAATACCTAGGCCTCAACCTATCCTGAGCAAATCCATATTTTACTACAACTTGGCTTTACACTATGCAGCCCAAATCTGAAAATCCAAAGTGGATATAGTAATCTTACTTTTACATTTAGAGCATTTAGCAGACGCTTTTATCCAAAGCGACTTACACTAAGTACATTTGTCAACTGTTAACCACCAGTTTTTGCAAGCAAATAACATTCTCCCAGAATAAGCGCAGCATCATGTAACAAGGTTACTTCACTTATGCATTTGCAGAAGAAGTTATCATTCGCTCCTCAAAGAGTCGATAATTGCAATAATCATAAAGTTATCATTCACTCTTCAAACAGTCTATAATTGCTAACGGCAAAGTGCTTAATATTCTAAGAGATGATATAAGAGTAGAAAGAAGGTTTTTTTTTTCTTTTACCTCTCAGAGAGGTGATTCAATGTTGCAACCAACGGGTCCAATAGTGTTGGCTGGCTTTTAGCCAGACATAAATTTAAAGCTACACTCCTTGATTGTGCTATAGCACCCTCAGAACCCAGCATTTCTGCCCTATCTCACAATTTTTGTTTGACACAACTATGCAAGTGGCTGGGGAGGGGTAGAGTGGAGTGCCACACACTCAGCACTCAGGAGGGGCAGGGTCTTCAAAGCAAAACAGAGACACTTTTGCAACGCCGGTTTCAGCCACAAGAGTCATTCTAGCCACAAGTCAAGGCGTGTCCCTTTAGAGATCCTAAAAATGGGTCAGCTAAACCAAAGTGCTGGAGATAATAATATAAAGTAAACAGAATAAAGTGGAGGCAAACATTGAGAGCTGATGTTTATGGCAGTGAATGTTTACTCTGCGGTGGACTTTGAGCACTCAGCAAAGGAGAGGAAAGGGGGAGATAGAGAAGGGAGGAGAAGCAGAGTGCAGTGTCCCAGCCGTGGCGTGTGCAGTGTTTTGTGAGGCTGCTGTGCGCTGTGGTTCACGCACCTGACATGGGGGAGCCATCTGGGTGCAGTGAGCCATGCATGACGACGCGTGGTTCGCACAGCTCATTTAAGGACTGGACTGAACAGGACTGAACACTGCTGTGGCCTGTGTACTGTGTGTTTTCATACATCCTCCCTTACTGTGTACACTTTCCAAAGGTCAATATCCCTCTAATAAAAGGCAGGAATCTCTGTGGTTCTGTCTGTTTGTCTGTCTGTATTTCGAATATAGACATATTGTGAGGACAGAATGCTGAATATGACACACACACACACACACACACACAAACACACACACACGCTGTTCAGTCTCTTCCATCTATTTAACAGCCCATTAAGTACTTGAACTGAGGCAAGGGCTAATTACTAGCATCTACAGCCATCTAATTGCCCGTCTGTATTACAGCCTTGTCAAATGTGTTGGAGATCGGAAAAGGAAACCAATATGCTTGGACACACAAATGGCTTTTACGGTGGTTTCCATGGCCACCAAATTAGAAGGTATAACCTCAAAAGACGATTCAAAAGTTCAAGGTTCTTTTTTATTGTGATCCAGCGTGCAGGAAGGCTGATATAAGAATTAGTTTAGAGACACTCACACATGAGTAAAGACCTAGTACAATAATCTGGGAGGGGAGGTATTATCCTAATAGGCAAAATAACAAAATTGATGACTTATATATGCTAGCATTTTTATTTCTTTTCCTGCTACATCCACTGCTATTTTGCTACCCACTTTGGTTTGATTGACACTGCAAGGAAAAAACATTTTGTTGGCGAATAGACCAATGGTTTCATTTATTTTAAACCTACATCAATGATTACTCTGACCTTGTTCGAATGGACACAAACTTAAAAGTCATGGCGCACAGTGTCATTGTAATTACAGTAAATATTAGGTTATTGAAACAGGGAAAAAGTGACTTTAATATTGATTTTCTTCCCAGTGTTAGTCAGTCCGACGAGGTTACATAACCTCCTCGGTCTTTCTTTGATCCCCGTAGACATATTCTTTAATCTCAAAGAATATTAATAAGGAATTTATGCAGGACCTGTCTGCGGATCAAAGAAAGTCCCATCTCCTCTTCAATTTGATTGGCTTAAGCAGAGCAGTACGACAGCACTACCAAACTGGCTGTCCGAGTCTGTTGTAATTATTAGGAAAGGTGTCTGTTAACGAATCAAACAAACATGTCTCTGTAACAACGGGAGCGCCCCCGCCCCTCCACTCTGGCTCGCCGGTGTACTGAACCATTCAGTCACCGTTCAGTTCAGTCACCCAGCGCACCCTAATTATACACACTTGGTGAGTTCTGTTTCTGCACTTGCACTCAAACCACTCGCGCCGTGACTCCTATGGACTATAGCAGGCAACAGGTGAAGAACATACCGCACCTCGGCTTGTTTCATTGCAAATGGTGATCCATCCTCCTTTAGGTTCTGCAGGATTCCCTCCACACTGCCGCTGTTAAATAGCCTACAGGGGGCGAAGAGGTCAGGGTCACTGTGGCTCACGCTTTTCTTTAACAAAGGTTTCCAAACCAGTGTGGGACGGTTGCCTGTACTAAAGGTCTACCTGTCAATGTCCTTGATATGCTGCTGCAAAACAAAAGGCTTGTCAGCTTCCAGAGTACACTGTGGGGAAGAACGCACCAATCAGCACAAGTGACACATACTTAGATATCCTAATTATAAACCATATTCCACTTAAACTGGGACAGTGTAAGATCTAGTATCATTATAGTAAACAAGGGATTTGTGTCTGGTACTTTCCTTGTGGTTGAAACCAGGGTTATCTCCGATCATGAAACCCCTCAGTAGAGCAGCACATGCAGGGCCATATTGTTTGGATGCGAATCTGAGGGACCAACCCTATTATAGCAATGCCCCTAGTGGCCAGATAATACACCCTACTCCAGTAAGGTTTTCTATCAAACAGCATACAGTACACTTCTGTGTGACTCAGATATCTACGCAGATCGGAATGAAACTGTTACAATTCTGTGGTTCGGGAGTGAAGCCCTGGGTTCAGACCTGGTTTTGGTAGGAATCCAGTATTCTTGAGACATCTTCAGTTGAAGGACACTTCAAGCCCACAAGGTCCTTCTCCACGGATGAAAGCTACGGGAAAATTAGTGTGAGGTTAATGCCAACAACCTGAGAAATGGTTTTCCATGCAAATGACATTATGCAAGAACAAACAATTTGTATTCTGAGAATATTCCAACTAGTTACCATTTGTCTTTTAGACCAGCATTTGAGCCATTTCTTTTATTATAACCCTTTTATCCCCTTTTGAGTTCACAGCCTAAATATTTGTGCATGGAAAATAAAGTTATGAGCAAAACCATGCCCCGCTGTTCTGCTGTCCTGAAACTACCTCCAACCAAGGTTGTGATCCGCTGCGAGTTCCAACCCCTCCACCATTCTGACCTGATGCCAGGAGCCAGGTCATGGCAAGACAAACACAAACTGCCTTCAGCCTAGATTGCCCATTCTGGCACCAGTACGCATTTTAGGCTGGACAGCCAGTGCTTTGTGTTGTTTTTCCAGTGGAGCCTAGACCCCCCTTATGCCCTCCCTGTCAGACAGTGTTGCATATAAAATGTCCTGTGCTGCTGGAAGGACAAACAGACAATAATACATTATGTTTGACCCTGTTAGGCCCACCTGAAAAGTCCAAGTCCACATGTTGTCTTTGGGGAGAAAATGATTTGTTTGGGGTGGCGAAAATATTTGAACATTATTGTTGTTTTTTTCCAACTTCTACTGGCTTGCATTGTACATATCAGACTGATGTGAGATGAATTTGACTAAGGAATTATATGTAAACACTTACATTACCACCAATGCAGTCGAGACATTTCAGTTAATTAAGTACAGAGCGAGACCAAAGAAGAGTTGACAAAAGTTGCATTGATGTAAGGAAGGTATACAGTAAAGTTCCTCACATATCCATTTTAGGATGGGTTACTACGACATTTATATCAGTTTGGCAACAGCACGGTAGTGTATAGAAAATAGGAATAGAGATTCAAAATTCAGCACTATCCCTTTAAGTAAAATTTACTGACAAAACATTTACCTTCTGGGACTCTACAAAGTGCGTGGCCACCCCCGCTTTCTGCACGTCACGACCTTTGAGACGGAAGCCTGTCAGGGCCAAAAACAGACCCAGCTTCCCCTGGAGTCTGGGCAAGAAGTAGCCACCTCCCACGTCAGGGAACAGTCCTGTCCAAATAAAACACAGAGACCTGGTCCAGATCATGCCGTTCTTTTAATGTCCACTAGATCAATGAGGATCAGTGGGGGTCGGGAGAGGAAGAGGATTTTGATGGGCACATTACTGTTCATAATATAGACATATGAAACTCATGTTTTTCTACCATCTAGTTAATTTCAAGAACCAGGTGTGTGTGTATGGTGTGTGTCATACTGCACCATACTGTCAAGTAAAACTTATGATAAAAATCATAATTTTATCATCGCTTTTCCCATGTGTGTGTTTCGTCTTAACCAGGGCGGATCTTGCTAAAATCATCTTCGGCCATTAGCGATACAAAACCTCTTGAAAGCTTACATTTGCTTTCATTGATCAGCTACGTTGAAAGTGGTAACTAAATTTTGTTGTTGTTTGTAACCAACTGGATTCAGTTTCAACAAAAGGTCACTACATTGTTGCTGCGGCACAACGTCAATAATATAATATAAAATAAAATGGGTAGATTCTACAGCATGCCCTGACTTGGTATGTGAAAAAAAGATTCCCATTTCTGTATTTTGAGTGATTCACTCCTAACAGAGACGACGGGATGTGAGGCTTATGGGCATTTACAGAAACCTCTCCACAATCCATACCGCAAGATGTAATCTCTCTGCAATTTAGTAAACATTTTTCAATGTTTGAATCAAAGAGGATTTCAGTGACAAGCCATCCCTTAGCCTCCTTGTATTTTTTTACTTATTTTTATAGTTACTGCATGATATCATCAAACTCCTTGAACAAGCAAGGAACTAGCAAGAGTCTATGGATTGAGGCTGGTTTTACTGACATTTCCCATGGTACCACGGTGTGTCGGTCGGGGGGTGCTGGTGTATGAATGCTTCTCTGTAGGAGCAGTGTGGGGGATTATATGGCCTGGCCTGATTCCAGGCTAAAATAGTAATATGATAAATGCAGTGGATTATGTCTGCTGCTCAGGACAGTGGGTTAAAATGCTTAATCCCAGCACTGACAGGGTTAAAGGGGGAGTGTGTGTGTGTGTGTAGGGAATACATAGGTGTGAATTTGAGTGTGCGTTTGAGTGATTGCCAGAGGAAGGGTGTATTCAGGTCCCACTTCACTTCATAGCAGAAGTCTAACTTGTACATTCCATATTATTACTGTACATCATGAACAGGAAATACAAGTAGTGCCTTACTAAAAAAGACAACTGTCCACCTCCACCACCTATATCTCTACATACAATACTAGTACAACAAGACTTGTTTAGTCCTGGGTTTCATCATTTCATTCATCTTCATTTTGAACATTTCAAGAATTGGCCGGCTACCTGGAATTTCCTCCCTACAGTTCTCCAATGCCACCGTCAGACTGCCCTTGAGCAAGGGATGCGGTAACAGTTAGAGGATGGAGAAGGATATCTGAGCAGTCTTACCGATGGCCGTCTCTGGCATAGCGAACAGCGTCTTCTCTGTAGCTACACGGAACCGCCCGTGAACTGACAAACCGACACCCTGCACACAGAGAGGACACGGGTTAGCAGCACAAGGAACAATGCGTCTGTGCAAGTTGGAGAGTGAGCATTGTGGCAGAACCTCTGAAGATTACCAGAGTGAGAAGGGGAGACCATTACATACAAAGAAAATGAAGATATGTGGCAGTGAGTGGGGGATGAATAAACAGAAGGACCAGAGAAAGACACCATGGTTGTGACCGAGCTTTTGTTGGCATTACCGTCTCTAAGGTTGAGAAAGAAGCTTTTTCTGTCAACAGCCACTTAAACTGGGGTTGCAGCAGAACTGTGCATGTACGCTGGGTGTAGTATGCGAGTCTTCCGCATTATAAACACTTTTTATATGCACTCCTAGTACATAGTATCTGGTACATAAGTAGTTTATAGTGCAATAGGAATTTGGACAAGGGCCATGTCCTTCCACTGCGCGCATGTGTTTGTGTGTGTGTGAGCGTGTGCGCTCCAGGCCAACAGGGAGATGTGAAGGTTGACCAGAGGACATTCCCCAAACTGTCACAGGGTTTGTGCGCTGTATGAGAGTCACCAGAAATGGACTGCAATGTTGCCATAGTAACAAAAGTCCTGCACATATCCCGATCAACAACTTAGACGCATACAAGCAGATAACTACCAACATACACACACACACACAAACACACATACACACACACACGGTCACCTGGGAGCTGAAGAACCTTGGAGGTTTTCTGCAAAGGCAGTTGAATGTAAATACATTATTGAATTCCCTGCCCCCCCTCTCTCTGGATTAGCCTGGTAAAACCAGATATTGCAAGCTTCACCTCTACTATTTGCTCATCAGTCTGGGAACTCTCAATTCAATTCAGCCAGTTACAGAACCACCGGCCAACCTGTGTCCAAGTGGGTAGTTAAGTTGGTGTCTGTGTTCAGATTGTGATGCCAAGTGACCCACTCTGATTGGTTGAAGGTGGTCCAATCGTTTGATGTGAGGCTTATGAAAGATAAATCTCTCCACAATCCATACCGCAGATGTAATCTCTCTGCAATTTAGTAAACGATTTTCAATGTTTAAATCAATGAGGATTTCAGTGACAAGCCATCTCTTAGCCTCCTTGTATTTTCTAACTTATTTTCATAGTTACTGTATGATATCGTCAAACTCAATTACGAGTCTATGGAATGGTTTTCCCAGGCCTGGACTGCCCTTGACAAGCACAACCCAAGTGGGGTTGAATTCCGGCTATAAAGTTGCATAGACTGGCCCCAGATTAAGACTATCTAGGTCTACAAATGAGGGGGCCAAAGCTTTCATAAATCATTGACATATTACATGAAGAAGGTGTGCCAGCGCTGCTACTGGGAAAGTAAATGTCATGTATTGTGCCTCTGCCTTTTAACTTGACCAATAAACTTTAAACTGAAAAAAGATGAAAACTCACATTTGCAAACAATTTGTAATTTTCAACTGGCAATAACTCAAATTGATACAGAGGCCTGCATGACATTTGGGAAGAAAATCACTATTATTTTCAGCTTTTGAGATGTATTCTGAAAAATATATGCAATAATAAACAATGCAATCTTGATTTCATCTAGCAAAGGTCAGGCCAATAGAATGATTTGTCTTCATAGAGCCAGCCTAGATTTAACATAGAAGCAGATATATACAGCCATGGAAAAAATTAAGAGATCACTGCCCATTTTTAAAAATACAATATCTATATAAAATTTAATTTATATTTAATACATTAATATTTATATATTTTAAATTATTTAATATATACATTTTTAAATGTTTGATATATATAAAATTATATTATATCTCTATATATTGTTATATTTACAAGAAAATGCAGTGGTCTCCTAATTTTTTCCATGGCTGTAATTCAAAGATTATGTTGGATAATTAAACAAACTGGCAAGTTGGAAATTTTTATATAATAAGTTCAAGTAAATTGGATATAAATCAGGCAGTAGATTCACATCTTTTAATCTATACCACACCCAGGGGACCTCCTCTCTCTTTATATCTCTATTTTTAGATACCTAGAGTGAAATTAAATACACTGCAAAGATGATTTAATACAAGAAAAAAAAAGTCATTTGTGAGTCAGAGAGCACTGTTCTAAGATGACCCTGACCCTGAGATGATTCAGAATCGAAGCTTATACACCGAAGAAGCCCACATTATCACTTAGCCAGTGTCTTCCTGCAGTGAATATGGGATGTTGCTGTTGGAACAAAAAGGTGGTTTAATAAATCCAACATTTTCCAAGACCAAGTCATGACCATAAATGTAGTGGAACAATGTGATCTGCTGCTAGAGAAGCACCGCGCACCATATAAGACCAAGTTCCCCTACCTGCTATAAACTCTGACATGATGTTTACAGGCTGACTGTTAATGGATAGAAAAAGCTTCCCAAACTCAAAAATGGCTGGATTAGGTGATCAAGTTTGTGAGGGGTTGACTCTGTTTGGACTTTGGAAAGTAAAATTCATATATATTTATGAAGAAGAAAAGGGATAAAAAAAAAAAAAAAAAAAAAAAAAAAACCACAAATGGATGATCATATTTCCCCAGAATAAAAATTACACTTAATCTAAAAGTCCATCCTACTGCGAGTATCATTACAAGCATTAAGAAGCATATCAGGGTTGGGCATCTTGCACAAGGATGCTTACAGGAAGGCCCAGTCTGGTATTAGGGGTGGAAGTTGTATAAATTATTTTATTAAAGACAGAGTTGATAAATTGTCATGTGACAATTTTTTATTTTTTTATTATTATAATAATCATTTTTATAACATCCACTGGGGCTCAATGAACTTCTAGCTAGACCAAAATCACATGGAACATCCGGAACCCAACCCTATAATTAGGCCTATCTACACATAACAAATAACGTTGACACTGACAAGGAGAGAGGGGTTTGGGATGAAGTAGGGTGTGACACCAAGATGCATGACAGATGACATTTCAAGGCGGAACAGCGCAGGTAGTTAATGGAGAATATGAATACGGGGATAAAAAGACGCAATAGCTCATGCATCTGGTATGTAATAAATATTAAGAATTACTCACCCCAATGAATTTTCTGGACACTTACAAAAATGCTCCAATTACCATTTCTGAACAAAAGAGTTAGCTGACTGGCTAATAACTTGAAGTAGTAGTGTTGCCCACAGCAGGAATGTAATGAGCAAATAAGTGTCAAAAAAACTCAAAAACTAATAAAAAAAAACAAAAGTAAAAACATGCATGCAGTGTGTATGTGTGTAAGAAGACACTACATCTAATCACGTGAACTGGATATTCAACATTTACTGCAAGTAGTTCCTTTCAACAGGAAGCTATAGCAGCTGTTTAGGCAAAATACAAATTTTGCTCATATGAGGCATGTATACAAAATGTATTAAAAAAAGATCACACTACATTTAACAACTGCGAAAAAATGCCAAGATTTTGTCATTAGGTTAGTGATGCCAACTGTCCCATTATGTGTGGCAGTCTAGTTCATGGGATCAAGGATCAGCCTAGACAGCACTGTCTATTCCATATATAGACCAGGGGCCTTATTACAAAAGAATATCCTAACTGCTTGTCCTATCTTAACTTAAGTTTCAAAAGGTAGGATTTTTCCTATCCTCCTATTACAGAAGTAATTCCTAAACTCATGGCTGTGTCCTGTCCTATCTCAGACCTCATATCTTAAGAAATCCTCACTATGTAAATTCTATTTTTCAATCGGCAGTTGTCCTGTCATGCCGGTATCTATTCTTAGAATGTACACAAGACCGCCTGTATCTTTGATTAGAATGTACTGGTAGGCTGCTCAAGATGAACACGCCATAATATCAGCAGCTCTCACTGCTATTATGCACACGTAACAATCTTAATTAAAATTAATCGTGAGTAGCCTTTCAATCATATTTCTGAGTTCATGTTCCTTATCTTCATTGCCATACAGACCTAACAAGAGTGCTGCTTCCAAATTTGGCAGTTATTTTGAATTTAGGACATACTCTATGCCTTCCCTAACTGTAACTTAGAATTCCTAACTTGGGAAATCCCTAAGTTAGGACGGTCCTGTAATAGCTACATTCCTCTCCTAAGATAAGATCTTTTCATTTGACTTCCTGAACTATAAAATGCTGTTACCTAAAGAAGACATGGCCTCTCTCTTTAAAAAATGAACACTCCGTGATTGAGTAATATCACCCACAAAACCAGAAATATAGCTTGTTTGGAAAAAAACAACTGCTAATGTGAAAGTGGCATTCCACAAACAATGGTTGAACGCAAGGCTGTCGCCCACCAGAGTGCTTCTCTTGCACTCAGTTTTGATTCCAAACATGCTTGGGGGATTCTTCGGGTTTCGGGGGCGCTACATGGTGAGTAAGAAGCTGGACAAAAAATAAATGTAGAGGTTCGAGAGCTGCATCTTTGGTTAAAAATATGATGGAGGCTTTAAAATGAACGTATGTTTTTCTGTCACATTGTGTTGTCAGACTGCAACAATAAACTACGCACAACTGTAAATGACAGCTCGGCACACAACCACACTATTTAAAAATTTGCTTAAACAAAACCCTAATAACTTAATATTTTGATGTCAAGGACTAATCGTAGTCTTTAAAAAGCTTTTCTCTACGTCACACATCAATATCACCAAGGGTACAGAGTGCATAACTCTCCGTTCTAGGGAATCCGTAAGGGCGGAGTTGTTTTGCACAGTGGAAAGATTCATTAGGTTTTCCTGCATTAGTCGCACAGGTTCCTCATTTCACGTTTACAGCACGTAGCAGAGGCTTTTATCGAAAGCGACTTACAATGAATCGCTATGTCAATGGCTGAACATTGTAAGTAAACACATTCTGTTAGAATAATGAACTGCAGTCATGAGGGCTGACCACACCCACACACACTTAGATGATACAGTCTAAGTGACCAATGGCATGGGCGGTTGTTCCAGAGAGGAAAGAAAGAAATCAAATTTTCTTAGGGAGATGATGGAGGAACACGCCACAAAGCGTGTTCCAAAGAGGAGTGCAAAGAATATTGAGATATAAAGAAAGAAATCTAAATTGTTACGAGCAACATATGAGCACCTGTAGCTCTCTCAATTTTTATATATTTAAAAATAAATAAATCATTAGTTAGCATACGGGAGCAAGTCACCTATTCAAATGAAATTCAGTTATGACAGCGAGAGGCAAAAAAGACCAAGAGTGGCAGCAACATGCAGTCTAAGTCTAGGTCTAACTATGTCACATTGGATTTTAACCAATCAGGAGGCAACTCTCTTCTGATTGGCAATATCAAACATGCAGATGTCTACTCCCACCTGGTGGCAGGACCTTAGTCTTGCATTTGAAAAAAAATAATTGCCTATATTCTGTTCACTACAAATCTATGACATAGGATGGCTATTGTTTTAAATAAAAAGGAATAGACTGGAATAGAAACGTGTAAAACCTCTAAGTTGACTACAAATCATTGATTGATTTGATTACAGCACCCACAGAACCACAGATGTCCTCCCCAGCTCACTGTGCATAAAAGGGCAAGTGGCCATCTGGGGAGAAGTAGAGAAGATGTAAGTCTATCTGCTGTGCAGGGGGAGGAGTAGGGAGGAACGCGAGGGCAAATACGGAAGTGTGTATAATAGAAAATAAAGTACTCACTCCTCCCATAGTTATTCCATCAATCAGGGCAATGTATGGCTTCTTGTATGTTCCTAAAAAAATAAAATCACAAGACAGAATAAATGAAATAAAGAAATTGGTACAAAATGCTTATGTATATTCATCAAACAGCATATTTCATTTATTAGGTTAAGCGGAGCATGCAAAGATAGTTGAATCGCTATTTGGCAGACAATCAGACACACGGTAGCAGGGTGGTCATACTGTACCTATAGCATTGTTTAGAATGTACTCCTCGCGGAAGAAGTCCTGTGCCAGAGGATGTCCAGCCTTCCCAGCTTCTGTTACGGCTAGAAGATAGATACCAGCATTAACAACAACAACAACAACAACAACAAACAGCAAACAAGGACAAAGTCAAGCCACCGCCTGGTACCAATGAAGGGCTTCTCCACTAGTCTCCACTAGTAGTATGTATTCTCAAGTTGACTCGGTGTGCATAGTCAAACTGTTTTAGTATTTCATTTAAAATATATTTATTTCAATTTTAAATTTAGTAAATACAAATATTATTAAATTGACGACACAGGTTGTGACGCATGTCAGACATTTTACTTTTCAAATAATCGTTTGTGATGTGTTAGACTACCTGACTGAATAAGTGACTCAAAATACCCATCCCTCGTATCCAGTGCTAAAACACTCCATGAAACATCTTTATTCTGGTAAGGATCTACTTTAGTCCAGTTTTCCTCACCTCTGATGTCTCCACCAGCACAGAAGGCCTTGCCACCTGCTCCTTTGATGATGACGACGTCTGTCTCATTGTCTGCCTCCCATTTCTGGAAGAATACAGTCACAGCCACCTTTCATGTGGGCTTCGAGGAGGACCACAAAACTGACTGGTCATACGCATACATGTAACAAGCATCTATTCGACATTGGCTAATGGCCGGCCATAATCTGTAGAAATGTCACTAACTTACCTTGAGTTGTGGGTAAATGTGTCTAATCATGGACAGGTTCAGGGCATTGAGGGCTTTCGGTCGGTTCAGGGTGATGACACCAGCATTGCCCACTTTCTCCAGGAGAACATCGGGTCCTGCCTTGCTGGACATCTGGTGCATGAAAGTAAAAACTTTAATAAAACAGAGCAGATCAAAACAAGTTGAGTTGGATAGAAATGCTTCTTATTACACCATAAGCCAACATGGGCCTGATACACAGTGTAACATATTACTGGTTACACCTTTTATAAACAACCAACAGTAGCCTATAACTACATCATAACATTATTCAAGCTGGTTTAGTCAACTACTTGGATAAGCCTTGACATCACTGCTTCAACAACCACTAAAAATAAAAATATTTTTGTAACTGAATTATACAGTCGTCCGGAATTGTTGGCTCGTCAAACAGTGTAATATCAGCGAATGTATTATAGTTACCATGTGCCCCTTAAGTATTCGCAATCTGCAGAGGGACCTGAGGTGGAAGATAATAATTATATCAATAACTTTAATTAACGTGAAGCGAGATGAAGTTAATACCGTACCTTAACGTTAAATATAATTAAATCGTCAGTGCCTGTTATCAACTGCCTCTGTTGTTTTAACTACAACTGGGATACACATAAATTCACCTCTAAGTTAGCTATGTAAGTTACAGTAATAAAGAGACAACAGCAAAGATGGATAGTTAATTACTAAACGTATGGACCGCGAACTAACATATTATTCTGGACACATACCTGTAAGGGGACTTCAAAATTCTTAATGACATGTTTAATTTCGTTTGGTTAAGTATATGCTGCACAGCCTGCTTGGCTGGTGGCTAGCTTGCTTGTACTGAAATAATGATTTACTTCCTGGAAGATCCGTAAAGCTACTCCTGATTGGTTCATGTTGGTAGTGTGTCATGGAGTGCGCACCATCGAACAAGACGATGATGTATAATACAATTTCTTTATTATTTCTTTATTCTGCACCATACAGCGTTTTTATTGCAATTAAAAAAAAATTTCAGGATACAGCCACAAACAAACAAATGAAGGAATTTACTGGATGTTTTTTCTTTTATATCTTCATATTAAGCTACATCTGTGACACTAAAACATCTTTAAAATCTGAATATCCTAAACAAAATCTTGGCACAAATAAACTGCTGCCTGTGGCTTCAAGGTCCAGACTGTAGAAGAAAAGTATTTCTCTCCTTCCACCCTGTAGTGTTTAGCTAGTCAGAGTCACTGCTGCAGGAACTACTGGAAGACTGCAGGAAGGACAAACAGGGAAATATGAGTTTTTGATACAAGATGAAAGTCTCAACGCAGTAAGAAGCGTTAATAATAACTTTTACAGGCAAATTATATATATATATATATATATATATATATATATATATATATATAGCAAATTATTGGCTAACATAAAATTAAGAAAATAAAGGCTATTGGTAAATCCATTTCTAGAAATGGAGGGATTTAAACACTTGATGGTAACCAACTGGATCTCACCCCATGGCACTTTTTCCCCTTCTTATGGCATTTCCCATGCTTGTGCCCATGCTTGTGCTTGTGTTTGTGCCCATGCCCGTGCCCATGGCTGTGCCCTTCTCCGTGCCTGCAGCCTGGCGAGGGCCCATTTCCATGTCCGTGCCCGCAGCCTGGCGAGGGCCCATGTCCGTGCCCATGGCTGTGCCCGTGCCCTTCTCCGTGCCCGCAGCCTGGCGAGGGCCCATGTCCGTGCCCGCAGCCTGGTGAGGGCCCATGTCCGTGCCCGCCGCGACCTCCGTGAGGAGGGTTGCCAGGGTAACAGCCAGAGGGGCCGTAGGGCTGAGGAGGGCAGGTTGGGGGAGGCGCAGAGCCAGGGGGCCCGTGGGGATACCCCCCTTGAGGCTGGTTGGGGTATCCTTGTGGATATTGGTTTCCTTTTGAAACACAGAAACACATGATTCACTTACGATGAGATTGGCGACGTGTCGCATTGGCAGTAGCATGTAAAGAGAAGCCTTTAGGGAAAACATGAACCCCGGTTACCTTGGTTCTGGCCCCACATTTCCAAATTTCAGATCCAAATCCTGAAATTGATAAAGCATGTTATTTGAAGCTTTACACCAGACAGGCCACTTACACAGTGCTAGAAAAAAGGAAGCTTGTTTGACCAGTTGTGAAACACAAATTGTTATCTTCCAGCGTTGTCTTGTGTTGCTGGGCAGGAAGAGGGATGTAGCCTGCTAAATGTGTTGATACATGACCAGATGTGTCCATCAGGAAGGAAATATAAAGTATAATAAAATGTTTGCCTTCTTGAACAGCTTGAAGGTTAAACAAAGGACAAGGTTTAATATTCTGTCTCATTAAAAGCACAACAATATAATATAACCTAAGACATAAAGTCATACAGATTTATAGGTCTACTTATACAGTTCAACGTGTTGTTTTGGAAAAGAAACTTACTGGTTTGGGCAGATCCAGAGAAGAAGTAACACTCCAAATCTGTTAGCACTCCAAGAAGCTCTCTCTTTATGTGCCGCTACACCTCCTGATAAGAACCTCCAACGCCCATCACCACGTTACACTTTGTGAAACAGAAGTGCACGTAGTCATGACAACCAAATTACAAATTAACCCTGTTGTGTTTTCGTACTGTTTCGTACTGAAAAAATTCGCCAAAACGGAAAAAAAATGTGTAAAATCACGTTGCCACTAAGGTAGCCTGACTCTGAGTTTAATGATTTAAGTATTTAAGAGATTTAGAGGCATAAAATGCAAGACTGAGAGCAGCATGAACAGAAACAGACTTGGGATAAGTTTGACCTCAATGCCATGCATACCCAACTCCACAAACATGCTGGGAGTGTTGGCCATCACGTCAATAAAATACAACAAAAATACAACACAGACTACCCATTTGTCCTTTTCGTGGCAAGAGAGAGCATCAAAAGCATTCAGTTTAGAGTTGTGTAAATACCAGATTACCTATCAGAGTATAGTTGTGTTGGAGGCCCCAAACAAACACAGCAGGGAACAAGAATGACCAAAGAGAAGTTGTATAACAAAAGCTGAAGGTTAGAAGATTTTGTTGTATTTTTTCTGAACTTTTTAGCCCAATTAGGCATACACATACTGTACACACACACACACCCAACTGAATTGAGCTTTTCTCATCCACACACACACACATATATTCCCACTGATAACTAAGAGAAAACATTCCACGTCAAACCCACACCTTACATTCCATATAACTATCGCAGCAATGGGTTTTATGGTTACATTAAAGGTCACAGGAGCAGAATTAAAGCTTTGTTAGCTATCTAAAGTCAGGGCGTTTTGGTAATTCATTTCAGAGAGCCATGCCTTTTAAGCACACAGTGTTGACATGTATGACAGTTTTGATTTATGTCGAAGGCTGTGGATTTGTATTGGCTCCATAAGCCGGCGAAAGCCTTTGTTCTTGTTAGATAAATTCAGACTGAATGCGATCATAGAATGCGTTCAGAAGTCCCTTCAATCAAATGCATTTGGGATCATCCAGCATCAGGCATGGAAGAACCATCTCTTTTCCAAATACACTTATATACTTTTTCTATGAGTGATGCGTTTACATAGACAGCAGATCTCAATCTTGGATGCAGGGTCCATCTTCCTACTGCATACAAGATACGGATATGCAACAACACAAGGACTTTATCCTTCCTTCCTATATCTTCCATTCCAACATCTGAGACATACACAAACAACATAACAAAGGTCAAACGTTCTAACTTAGGTTAGTGTACAAAGTTTAAGCACAGGCTAATACAACATTTTTCTATCAGTTCTCTACTACTGAAATTGGTTGGTCATCCAAAGAGATACATTAAATTATTTTCTGTTACTTTCCTCGCCTTATCGCTGTAATTGTAAGTCGCTTTGAATAAAAGCGTCTGCTAAATGACCTAATTGTAACATGCTTAAAGTAAACATTTTTGCAACAAACAATTGATCTTACGATTAATGTCAGTAAAAGAAGACGCCTTATCGCTGTCTTGACTACATTTCTATTCTAAACCACAGGGTTTAAACACCAAACATTACTTAAAAGCAAGAGTCATACAAACAAATACATAATGTAAGAATTAAAAAGTAAAAAAGTCCTGAGTCCAGTCCAGTCCAGTCCAGTTGGAGATGGTGATGGCAGTGGGCATGGAGGGAGGAAGAGAGAGAGAGAGAGAGAGAGAGAGAGAGAGAGAGAGAGAGAGAGAGAGAGAGAGAGAGAGACAGAGAGAGAGAGAGAGAGTGAGTATCTGCATTATGGCTATTGATACAGTATTTTCGTTTGCTAACATTAGATATTTACACTACACAGCTAACAGCCATGTAGCGTAGTGACAACAAGCATGTATAACATGTCAATCGTTCGCTTATTCACCAATTTGCAACAATAATTCACGTTATGCAACAATTATACAATATGCAATAGGCTACTTTAAGTATCAATCTCCGAGAGCTACCGCATGGTCGCTCCCTGTATGTCCTTTCCGCCGGACAGTCTGCACCCCAGCTGCAACGGAGCTGGGTCAAGTCACAATCAACATTACCACCATCATGTGTGTAACTGTGGGAGGGTATTTAGGTTGGGGATTGTTTTCCGAGGAGATATAGAGATCCCGCACAGAAAAACTACCTTTGGACAAACTGTTCTGTCTATTAGAGGAGGTCATTTTTGGAATGGT
>JAOEHI010025305.1:0-26226 GCA_025447815.1 Percopsis transmontana
TGTGTGGTCCGCTTGTGATTAAAACCACGTTTGTAGCGTTGAACTCGCCTTATCGTCTGTGTGTGCCTCTGGCTCGCCTTTACTCTCGCCCAACCACCACCAACCGTTACAAGCACAATACAAAGAGAGGTGTTTGCCCGGAGGACTTACTGACAGACATGAAAAAGCCGGGCCGCAATCATGGATGTAAGAACGGCCACGATGCATTAAACGCCATTTGTTGTCCTTATTTGAAAGTGTTTTCTACTTTTGCAAGGGTTTTCTGCCTTACTTTTGCAAGTATTGTGGCCTCTCTCGGCCACCGTGCATTTGGGTTCTAACTGCAAGTACAAAACATATTTGCAAGTGTGTATACTATACACACTAATAGTATAATATATACTATTTGCACAGCCATTTGAAAACTACAGTAAAGTTACACATTACTGTATTTAGTACAAGACACTGAATATGTATGAATGTGTTTCACATTTTTACTGCATATGCTCTTTGCAATTCTAATTTGTTCACAGCATTGTGCAAAAGAAAAAATATACCCTTATTTTACAACAAATATTTACAACAAACATAAACGCCCTTTGGGTAGAGCTGTGCACAACTGTAAACAATATTGCAGTACATATTGAAACTGAACATACAACATACATAGTACTGTAAATCATTCATGCACATCCAGACGTTCCTCTCTGTCTGGCCACATAGTTTCGTCTGCATCACAGCGAATATCATCTCTTGCAATGCAGCGAGGAAAGTATCTCCTCGAGTGGCGAATCCACCCTCTGCAGGACTCTGCTGTGATGTCATCACATGCTGCATCCATGGCCGCTAGCAGGGCCATTTGGGTATGTGGATGCCGTCATATACCTTCCAATTCCAGGAAGAGAAAAACTCCTCTATTGGATTTAGGAATGGTGAGTAGGGAGGGAGATATTCCACCAGCATCCTATCATGTGCTGCAAACCACTGTCTGACGACATCTGAGTGGTGAAAACTGTCACGATCGGCGCGCATAGGCCCATGCGCGCTCCATGGTTCCCTTCCCCAGTGCGCACCTAGGGGATGATTAGCCCCACAGGTGCGCCCACTTAAGGGAATTAGGTGGACTATTTAAGTTGGACCAACAGCACAATGTGCTGTTGGTCATTCTTTTAGCGTACTGCCATGTACAACTGTGTTTTTCATTTAACTAAAACCACGCTTCGAGCTTTGCACCCGCTCTCCCGCTTGTGTGTGTTTCGCTGGCTCGCGCCTACTCTCGCCACAGACAGAATTGCTACAGAATGACCAACCGTAAAAAGAGAGTAGCAGCCCGAAGCACCCACACGCCTCCTGACGGTCCGAGCCCTCTGGAGAAGGGGTCTCCATCTGTGGCGTCTCTGTTTTCCCTCGCCAGGGCGGCTGCGGCGGGGAACGGGAGAGACTCTGCGCAGCCTATCGGCGGAGCTCGAGGCATGGGAGGCGACCGCCTGGGCGGACGACGGCGAGGAGTTGAGGGCTCCGCATCTCCATCTGCGGGAGCCCTTCCTCTCCCAGGCTCCCAGGACACGTTAGAGGAGTTTCTGGGAGGCATGGAGCGATGGTTTCGGGGCCACCGCTGAGGCCGAGCGAGGAGCGCAGTTGCTGTTCTCCCTGTCGGGTCGCGCGCTTAGTTGGGCACTGGTGCTGCGAAAGAGCCATCAGGACGCCCCCCCCGACGAGGTTCATCGCAGCAAGCAACGTCCCCGTGGGAGCGAATGGTGATTGTGCGCGTGTGAATGGTGAGTGTGCGCGTGTGAACGTTGCGCGTGCGAACGGTGCGCGTGTGAACGCTATCGGAGAGAGAGAGAGAGAGCGAATAGTGAGAGTGAGCGAGCGAACGGTGTGAATGAGAGTGAGGGAGCTAACGGTGGGAGAGTGAAGGCGGACCCAGCTACAGAGGAGCTTTCACCCCCATCGCCAGTCGCCGGAGCTGCTGCCAGCTTGTCCACGCCGCTGGAGCCGTCGTCTGGTCCAGCCGCTGTGGAGCTCTCACCACCGTCACCAGTCTCTGGAGCTGCTGCCAGCCCGTCCACACTGCTGGAGCCGTCGCCTGACCCAGCCGCCGAGGAGCCGCTGCCGCAGTCCTGCCCAGGAGCTGCCGCCTGCTCACTCCCGCCGCTGGAGTCGTCGCCTGACCCAGTCGCCGAGGAGCCGCCGCCGCAGTCCTGCCCAAGAGCTGCCACCTGCTCACTCGCGCCGCTGGAGCCAAAGCCAGGTCCAGTCGCCGAGCAGCTCCTGGGCAGTCCGTCCTAGAGTTGTCGCCAGCGTGCTCTCGCCGCGAGGCCCAACGCAGGGTCCCGCCGCTGGAGAGCCGTCACCGCACTCCGGCCTGGAAGTGGTCACCAACTTGCCCACGTCGCTGGAGCCGTTGTCAGGTCCAGCCGATGTGGAGTCCACACTGCCACAGTCTGGCTTCGGAGCGGTCACCAGCCATCACCGCCTGCCTCAGGTGTGGCCATCCGCGGGATCCAGCCACCGCTGTTGCACTCTCCCGGTCCGGCCACCTGAGGGTCCCAGCTTCAGCTGTTCGTCCCTGGTCCGGCCTCCTGAGAGTCCTAGCTTCGGCTGTTCGTCCCTGGTCCGGCCACCTGAGGGTCCCTGCTGCGGCTGCTCGTCCCTGGTCCGGCCACCTGAGGGATTTCTTCAGTGTGAAGGCGACACCGGGAGGCGCGCCTTAGAGGGGGGGGTACTGTCACGATCGGCGCGCATAGGCCCATGCGCGTTCCATGGTTCCCTTCCCCAGTGCGCACCTGGGGGATGATTAGCCACACAGGTGCGCCCTCTTAGGGGAATTAGGTGGATTATTTAAGTTGGACCAACAGCACAATGTGCTGTTGGTCATTGTTTTGGCGTACTGCCATGTACAACTGTGTTTTTCATTTAATTGAAACCACGCTTCGAGCTTTGCACCCGCTCTACCGCTTGTGTGTGTTTCGCTGGCTCGCGCCTACTCTTGCCACAGACACAATTGCTACAAAAACGCACATTATCCCAAACAACAACATGCTTGCTCAGATGGTCTCCAGTTAGACCCCTCTCATTCTCAGGGATTATGTCCCTGAGTGTCTAAACAAGTCAGTAGATGTGTGTTGTATGGACCTTGACAGATTTTGACAACATTTTTGTATGTAATGACACCAGCAATGAAATGAGGACTATTAGTTTTATATGGAATGACTATTCAGCATTCACAAGTATAGTTAATTTTGACTGACATGACATAAGCAAATGATAATTTTATAAAACAGCAGAGAGTTGTAAGAAAGCATTTCATGCATGTCCAAAAGCATTTGCAATTGGTTGGAAGGAATGAGAAACTGCTACTATGATGTGCACAAATTACTAAATGTTGAACTAACTGTTGTGCAAATGTTAATAGTGATGTGAGAAATGCACCAAAGTGACTGAGAAAAACTGTAAGTGCACTCAAGTACACTAAGCAGTGTGTTTACACTCGCCAAGTATACTCTCAACATAACCACAAACAAATCAAGTGTTTGGATCTTAAATCTCTATAAAATGCGGTAGGATATACAAAACAAATGTAATGTGTTATTACATGTATTGCATAAAGCACTAATAATACAAATTTTAGAACAAAATAGAACTTTCCGTCATCTGCGATAACAAAACTATGCACTCAAAGCAATGCAAATGTAACACCTTGAAATCCTTTTTTGGGAATTAACAGTAAATATGTAGCGGAGTGGTCACCAGAATGTTTAAGGACACCTAGGAGGCAACAATATAAACTGAGTCTGAATGTTAGCAATAAGTAAGTCTCTGCATCATTTATTTTACCACTTTCAATATTTACCTCTTCTTATGTTGGTTTGTGTGGCTTGCAATATCATATTTACTACCTAATAATCATTTGTTTTAGGAACTCAGGATGCCATGGGGCAGTGGCACTGAGACAGAGGAGGTCCCTGAAACCACATGACATTGGTTTGAGGCCATGCATGCTGTCCTAGGAGTCAGAGCCTCCAAGGTGCCTCCCAGGAGAATCACTAGCTGCATTGTCCTTGTAGCTGCTGTGGCCTCTCCTGTCAGTGATTTACGAGAGTCTCCAGCTATAGTGCCACCTCCTCTCCTACCAGCTCCTCAGGTGCTCTAGCAGTTTCTGAGGAAGCAAGCTGCACTAGAGAGGATGGAGCAGCAATATTACTAGTTTATTAGATCAACTTGTGGACACAATGTAGCTTTTTTTCTTAATATATTTTTAACATAAATAAACTCTCTAATGCAGCACTGATGCTAATTTAGCTTAAGTTAACTCTGACCTGTTTGTTAGATAACCAGTTAGTCCAAAGGCTATAATTGTGCACAATATACAGATGAGGTGTGGGTATAGGAAAACAATGCTTTAACATGACTAAAGCATTACAATGTCATACTTGCCTCGTTCCATTTGTGCGTTTCTATCTTTAAAAATGTAAAAAATTTACAAAAGTGAGTAGTGCAAGCTTTATCACTGCTGATCCAGCAAGAAAGGATGACATGTTGAACTTGGTCACAGTTTAGAGCTTGCAGCAGCCTGTAGAGGAACACACCTGTGGCTGTAATGATCATATTTGTAATTAGCATTCACATCAAGTAGCTTATTGTTTGACATTCTACATAATAGGTTTATAAGTTGTTCTAGATAGGTTATAGGTAAGTAAATAGGCTGACATAGCGTAACATTTATTTTAAAGCAAGTTGAATTTAAACATCACATCTCATTAATGATGTGGTAAGCTCCAGATGTTATTGTAATAAAGCATAACGTGAGATGATTGAGTGTTAGCCTATACACGTTTTAACACTGTATTACATACTGTACTACATTACATTATAACAGCTAATAACAATAAATACTGTAAATCAGAACAGTGTACTTTTAAGGACAAAATACAAAGCACATTCAAGGTATAGGTTTGGTCAATACATGCTCCATGTATGAGGGGATTCTTGTGAGCTAATTTAGAATATACAGTATTTCTTGATCCGCTAAGTTGGCTGCATAGCCCTGTTCATGTATATCTGACTTTATAACATGATTATCTACAGGCTAGATTAGTCTGAGGTTGAAGAAAAGGTTGTGATTGGCTTAGATCATCAAGAGTCTGATGCAGCGCAGCTGTCTCTTTTAGTCTTGTTTAGTCCTGCCATACTCATTTATGTGCCTCCTGCCTGTTCACTACCTCATACTGCTTATCTCCTCAAGTGTGTAGAGAGCAAGAAATAGGAAACACCAGGTAAAAGAATTGGGACGCAGCCAAAGCGGGAGAAATGGGCAGACCACTCAAGAGTACCCATGATAACCCATTAGGACCACCCAGGTGGTCATGTTTTGGCTCATCTTTGTATATTATATCTTATTCCTTATCAATATTTTACTCATCTTTACTACCATGCATCTATTTTGTTGAATGTCAACCGTAAACCGCTCCAGCGGTTCCTTGAATTCGCCAACTTTTATTAACGTTTCATCCGTAATTTCAGTTTGTAGGCTGCACCGCTCACTGCCCTCACCTCTTCACCTCTGAGCTCAAGTGCAAGGGTGCCTCTGTCCCCATCTTGGTGCACCTGGGCCCAGCTCAACAGCTTGAGGGGGAGGTGGACACATTGAATGGGCCGTCCTCTTCCAGCGATGGGGAAGGGAAGGGAAGGGAAGAAACTGCACCTGTATGCCCTTTTCTCTCTGGAGCCAACTTGATGGCCCTGGAGATATTAGCTGGAGGGGGCTGAGCTGCCGTTGGGAGATTGAAGCGGTTGTTAGAGAGGCATAAATTACCAGATTTGGGAGGAGGACCAGAGTTGCGTCGTGCAGGCTCAGTGGGGTCATAACTCAGGGCTCACCTGCCAGCAGACTTTGGTATTCCATTGCAGTTGGTTCTGGTGGCTGCCCACGACCAAAGATGCTTTGGAGATCTTTGCTGTCTGTCCCACCTGCACCCAGATCAAGATCCACGTCAACCCCCTTTCGGTCTGTTGCAACCATTGCTGGGACCTAAGCTGTCTGCCTCCAGTTGCCCTGTACCCTCCACATTCATCCCACCTTTCACTCACAGCCATTAAGCGGATATTAGGGGCTAGATGCTGAGACAGTGGCGTTAAGTACCTCATGGACTGGGAGAGCTATGGCCGAGAGAGCAGTGCCGAGTCCCTGCCAGGGACATTTTGGATCCAGCACTAATTTCAGATTTTAACCATCGGCACTCTGATCATCAGGTTCGGCCGCCAGGAAAGCTTGGTTAGTCTTTTCTTCTTTAGCCTGTAAAACTGTTTTTTCCAAAACTATTTTCAATGTTGAATTATCTGAGATGGACAGTGGCACAGTGGAAGTGAGCTTTCTGTTCTAAGAAGTCAACACTGTAAATAGTTTGGGAAAAAATATCAATCGAGGAATAGGAGGTTATCAGCGTCAGGTCCAAAAGCCAGACAAAAGTCATAGTAAAGGGGTATGTAACTTTCGATGGCATGGGTAACATCTGTGAGGGCACCATTAATGCAGAAAGATATCTACAAATTTGGAGCCACATATGTTGCTGTCCAGATGTGGTCTTTTCCAGTGAAATTCCTGCATTTTCCAGTAGGACAATATACTGAATGGCAACAAAGGCCCTGTACAATTGTGCACTTGAAGACCTAAATAATGGAAGAATGGAGGGAAATTCTACTGGCTAAACTAAACGCGTGTCTTCAGTGCCCAGACACTTTAGTTACAGTTTAACTAAAGGAAATATGATGTTATCCAGCGGTAAACATTCAACTGTCCCAACTTTTTTGGAGTATGCTGCAGTCATCAGATTTGTAACAAGTGTATATTTTGACAAAGCAATGAAATTTAAAAGGTAAAACATCAAATAATGTGTTGTTTTAGTGCTTCCAATATATTACAGGGTGAATAGAATTTACAAATCACTCCTTTATGTTTTTATTAGCATTTTCCATACTGTACCAACTTTTCCGGAATTAGGATTGTACATTACATATGGAAATACCCTGCCTGAAATTGAAAGCTTTAAATTTGTGTAACAATGCTAGATCTTACATACACAGTATCCCAAAGTGAAACACGGAAAATTTTTTGTCAAGGTTACCAGGCAGAAGGATATATGCAGGACATTCATTTAAATGCCTTTCCTTCACAGCGTGTGCATCAGGATTCTTCAAGACTGCACAAGGAGACCACAAATGCTTTCAGTGTCCCATCAACAGCCACACGACCAATGAGGGGGCTACCAACTGTATATGTCGCAACTATTACTACCGCACAGACTTGGACCCCCCAACGATGCCTTGCACCAGTATGTATAATGTACTATACTTCCACACAAACCAGTGTTGTATGAATATGTGCCAAATTGTGAATTTCCTATAGAGTGCTAAACCTCAGGTTTGAGGACCCAAAAGCAGACACTTGGGAACCAAATCCAAAAGAAAACATTTAATTTGGCAGGCAAAAGGCAAAAACAGAGACAGGCAAAGGTCAGGCGATTGGCAAACAACAGTAAGTCCAAGAGGCAGAGACATAGTCAGAAACAGGCAGGGACGTAAATCCAGAAACGCACAGGCAGGGTAATCTTGGCGAACTAGCAACTAACACATGGGAACACTCACTACTATATTATACACAAGGGCTGATTATGCTTCGTTCACATGGATTCAGACAGATGGTAGATGGCAAACCAGATATAATTTTAGTGGATGGTAGAGCAGCATGGTAAAATTATGTGAGGCTGGCAGAAAATACGGCAATGCTTTGGACAGCATTGCCGTCCAAAGTTAAAATATTGTAACCTTTTACCTGAATTTACAACTGGATGTTTTGTAGCTCCCTAACAAGTGCAGTTCTCCTTTCACTATCCATGTTGAAAATGAATGAATGACCTTATGTTTTAGAGGGAATTTACGTTTTTGTCAAGATTTCACTGAGAAGTGCAGGGAGGCTCAGAGCCACAAATGCAGGTAAGTTAAGATGTAACTAGAATCAAAGTCAAGGTACAAGCAGGGTTCGGCAACAAGGTAAATCCACATGGCATGACAGGCAAAGGTACAAAAGGAGAAGGCAGGAATCAGGAACTAAGGCAGGCAAATGGGTTCGGTAACTATAAACACAGAACTAACACAAGGGACTAGAGAACAAGGAAACACGAAATAATCTAGCAACTAGCAGTAAGGAACGCAGGGTATAATATACATGTGAAAACAATAATCAAATCAACACATAAGGCAACGAGGGAGAAAACGAACAGTGCATGGAACTGTACCGAGCAGTTCCCGAGATGTTACACTTCTGGAGGGAATTTAACATTCATTTTAAGTTTGCAATAGATTATTAAGAAAAAGCTTAATTTTATAGCTACATGCATTACTAGAATAATTACGTAAAATAATAGACACGACATAATTGTATTTAATACGTTAAGTCTATTCTTTGTAAACAATACAATCACCATAGCAACATATCATCATGCGTGTTTCGTTTTGCCGTTGTTACTAGGTACAAATTCCCATAGGAAATCACGCCAATCCCAACTCAAAACAGTGCATGTGTGGACTAGATAGAGAAATAAAATCCGGGGGAGTGAGACCTTTGTGGTGGAGCTTGGGCCATGGCTGTGACAGCATTACTGTTTTTTAAAATGACAAACACAGCTGAAGCTAATAAAACAATACAATTAGGTCATTTAGCAGATACTTTCATCCAGAGTGACAATTACATGGAGCATGTAGGGGTTAGGCATCTTGCTCAAGGATGCTTACAGGTAGTCTAACTCTGGGGCTCGAACCCACGACCTACTGGCTGGGAGTCCAACACCTAGACCACTAGACTTTTTTGTTTACCAATGAGCAGTAACTGATAATTAGTCAATAGTAGGCAACTAGTACTGTCAATGGCTGCTGCAGCTAACATTATTATCAGCTAACATAAATTAATATGGGTCTGTTTAGGTGTAGGCTGCAGGTTAGTAAGCACTAAAAAGCACGGGTAGGATTGACTAATTATCTAGTTATTGCTTATTGGTACACCTAACCCATTGTATTATTTGCCGCAGCTGTGTTTACCCGTGAAAAAAACCTTAATCAGGATGCTGCCATAGAAAAGGCCTAGTAACTGGAAACGTCCCTACAGGTCACAAAGCCTAAATATTTACTCTTCTCTTTTGTCCAGCTATTCCATCAGCGCCACAGAATGTAATTTCCATCGTGAACGAGACATCGGTGATGCTACAGTGGAGCGCACCGCTAGATGGTGGTGGTCGCGAGGACATGGTCTACAATATCATCTGCAAGAGCTGTGGAGGTGGGCGTGGAGGTTGCACCCGTTGTGGAGACAATGTGCAGTTTGTGCCACACCAACTGGGATTGACGGATACGCGGGTCTCCGTTAGCGACCTCCTGGCACACACCCAGTACACGTTTGAGATCCAAGCTGTTAACGGCGTATCTGACCAGAGCCTTTATTCACCACAGTATTCATCCGTCAACATCACTACCAACCAGGCTGGTATGTTATCCCAAATACCGCTACCATGCTATCCAAGACCAGAGGCCTGTACTATGAAGGGATTTTAATTCAGAATTAACTCGATGTAATCAAGGAAAGTCAGGGTTGGCAAACTCTGATTGCCCAAATTGGTGTTAAACTGTACAACGATGGTGATTAAGTTGTCGGGAACAGAGAACAACAAATGTGCAATATATTTTTTTACCATAAATTCATGAACTTGGCCAAGATATATTCAGAATGGTTACACAATTATCTATCTGTAGAAACTAAACGTGACAAACTTAAGATGTGTCTGTTTTATTTAGTAATAATTTATTTATGTTGAAGAGGGTGTCACTTTAAACACGTCATTTCAAATCCATGGTCCTTGGATAAAGTTAACTTTGTTATTGCAATTTTCATCAGAATCATAGTTTTCACAGTCTTTGTGACTGACAGAGAAAACTTGTATAAATGCTTATCAGGCTGAGAGGTCATGGTTATGAACTGACATGGATTACGTTTCCAGGGCATGAGACATGGGACTTGGAATTAGATACTGCAGTGGAAAATACTGTAACAATGATTTAAACATATAATATCCTCTATGACAATCTGAATCTGCTAGTCAGATTACCTCATTCTGATTCATGTATTTTGTTACATTTATCTCGTATTCTCATCTCTCATTCAAGCACCATCAGCAGTGTCCATCATCCATCAGGTCAGTCGAAGCCCTAACATCATCACATTGTCCTGGTCCCAGCCTGACCAGCCCAACGGACTCATTTTGGACTATGAACTACTATACTACGAGAAGGTAAAGTATCATCAGCATGAATATACACTATACATCTCTGGTAAACACAAAGGGCTGTGCCTAGTCTTTTGCTTCTCTGATATTTTGCACACACCTTATCATATTTTGTTTCACAAATATAGTAAAACAATTTTTTTTAAAGATAGGATGTGCATAGCATTTTTGCTTAAAGCAACTATTGTAACATTTTAGTATTACAAATGTATGCATGGCATAGTTAAAGCTACACTCCTTGGTTTGTGTCTTGAATTACCCTTGAAGTTTTTTTCCCCTTTTCCTTTAAAGTCAGAGCACATGTCCCTCCCACACCTGGGTGCTGAGTGGCTGACACTCCATATAAAAAGAGCTGGGGCAGAAATTTGGGCTTCTGGGGGAACCATGACACAAAAGAGGAGTGTACATTTAATAGTGTATATCATATCTGAAAGATTGGTCATAAGTATCTTCAGTTTTATTATTACTATACATTTTTTTTTATTATTATTCCAGAATCAGGCTAAGTGGAACTCGTCTGTTGTGAGGAGACCAACTAACAATGCAGTCATACGAGGCCTGAAACCCGGAGTGATATATGTCTTCCAGGTGCGGGCTCGCACTGTCGCTGGATTTGGCCGATTTAGTGGCAAGATGTACTTCCAAACCATGACCGAAGGTATTTCAATCAGGAGAGACTTAAAGAATTCAACAATTTAAAGTGCTATTAAAGTAGTTTGGCATAAGGACTGCATCAATTTAATTTAATAGATGAATATATAAAAATAAGGCCAGATGAATGTTCTGTCCCATCTAGTTTCATAATAATCTTCTGCAGTGCTTCAAGTGTGTTCTTGAGCTCAGGAGGATAGCTCAGGTACAGAGCATATGCTACACAAGCCATTGTGAGGGTGTGGGTGTGGTTTAGCTCTGATGCGTGTGAGAGGGGACGTGTGGAGGCGTGGTTCACGGACTGGGGGACAGGTGTGGGCAGTCAGTAATCACCTGTCCCTCTTTTAAACAGTAAGTGAGCACAGCTGGGGGGACAGAGAGCAACCTTGCGGGAGTTCACCTGCGTCCTGTGAGAGCAATAATATACCAGGCAGTGTAAGTCCCGTGAGTTGTGCCTACGTGCAAAGCAAGGATAAAACAAGCAGACGTGTGGACATTGTGTGTGTGTGCCACAGCCACGTTACTCAGTTTGTCCACCACTTTCACTCACTCCACAATGATTCTGTCACGATTGGCGTGCACAGGCCCGTGCATGCCCTGTACCTCCCGTCCCAGGTGCATCTCATTGACTATTTATGGGACATTATTTAAGCCTTGTTTCTGTTGTACATGTGTCTTCCTCCGGCTCGCGCATACTATCGCCTACACACCGTTACAGAATGGCCGACTGCTATAAGAGAGTAGCAGCCGGAGCGACTCACTACCTCCCCGCCCCGCTCACCAGGCCGGCTTCCCCTCGCTCGACTGGGAGAGGACGGAGGAGTCTCTCCACTGTGTGTCGGAGTGGAGTGACTGGAGGAGACGAGGGGAGCCCGCCTCACCAGGCATCGGGACCGGGACATTCCATCATCCATCGCTCTCCCAGGCTCAGCTGTGGTGTGCTGAGGGTTGGTAAATAATAAAAGCGACCAGGGCATGGGGAATCGTCACCTCCCCATCACCTTCAGGAAACGCCAATCTCAGTTCTCCTCCTGAGAACAACAACGTTCCTGGCATGGAGACAGTTTCAGTAATGCCACATACTGTGTAAAAAGACAACACACCATTACATCTCAACCATTCTTTCAAGTAGTATTCTTAAAACCAAATTGTCTGACATTATTATTGACGTTCATAACAACCGCGTAGGCATGGGTGGGCCTGGGCCCACCCACTTGACACTTGGCCCATCCAATCAGAAGGCTTCCTTGCTTCTTGTTTTACATACAATGGTTTTTTTTGCGATACCGTTAGTCTTGGTGCCTGTAATAAGGCTTGTGTGATTAAACTGTGGTGCATTCAGGTAATAACAGTTGTAATGGCATATTTTGGTTAACATACGTTTCAGAACCTATTAAGTAGGAGAGAACCAGGCCCACCTGATTTACTCTGTGCCCACCTGACATTGTGATTTCTGCCTAAGCTACTGGTTCATAATCAACATAGGCTAGGGAATGTTTTCCTTTTTTGTGCCCACAGTCATGTCAAGTTGTACAAGTCAGTCGGAACATAAATCTCTTTAATCAAGCCCCATGTATAGTAGTAAACTGATCTATCATGTACCTGAATCACCAGTGAAATAGCAAGCTTCCTATTATTGCAATTTTCACTATGATGTTGGTGGTTTGCAGGAGTTGGGGCGATGAGTCTATTGCCTTCCCATTGTATGCTTTCACAGAATGTCTACTGCTACAAGCTACTATTTAGGAATTCAATAAAAATGTGAGTAAATTCTGCCTAAAAAAATAAAAACACACATTGCAATTGGTTCAGTTGTATAAAATCATAATAAATAAGCAGACTTATAAACAGTATATATAATTAAGGAGTGTTCATGGATAACAAACAAAACAATGTGAAATATATCAAATTGGTATTTACAAATATAGTGAGAAATGATTTGCTGAGAAATGCAAAGCCCTGCCGCTGTTACGCTGTTATGTTCCATCCCAGTCTAAACCCATACCAGACCAAAGCCTTGACATCTTGCTTCATGTGTTTCATTGTGCGGTTTGCTTAACGCTGTAACAAATTATCTGCAGTCAGGGGAGTTCCTCTAAAACACGTATATTGTCAGGGCCAGTGGCCGAACTCTAAACAGTTTATTCAATTTTCGGAGGGGGGGCTGGCCAGGAAGCAAGCTGAGGTCGTTACCGGGATGTAGTCCTCGGAAGCACGGTACCGTTGTGGACAGTCCAAGAGAAGATCCAAGCAGAAGGCGGGCAGAGGTGATTACCGGGGAATTCAAACAGGCAACGATACCAGGAGGGGCAGGGCAGTGGGGAGTCATAAATGAGCAGCGTGTCCGTGGGAAGACGAGGACCCGGGAAGACACGGAAGGCAAACAAATGGCAACACTCAGGGAAAGGGCTGGGGGTCTACAGGAACACGGAGACACAGGGTTAGGCGAATAAACAGAAAGGTAAAAGAGATCAATTGTCTGGCGCTGAACCTCTGTGTGTGTCGAGTACTAATAGTGGACCAGCAGATTAGAAACACGTCTTAGCTGGGCATCTCCGCACACCGGGAACAGCGCCTACAATCAAGGAGGCTGCATGTAACGCAAAGGCGCGCAAGCCAAAGGAGAACCATGCAAGAAGAGAGAGAGAGAGAGAGAGAGAGAGAGAGAGAGAGATCCTGAAATACTAGGACCGCCTATAAATATTTACCACATTATTGTATTGAAAACAGAGGGTTATTATGAATGTAAAATTGGTTTTGATTGTACACTTTATTCTCCACTAATGTGCTAATTTTGCAGGAATGCGCTGAGCACTACTTCGTAAGAGAGTGAGAGCATTTAGCACCTGTGGGTACTCGTGTTTAATGACGTAAACTGTGGCTGTAAAAAAGTTCTCTTGGAGGTGCAAAAACACTGAAAAAACTGATCTAAACATAACTGCACCCATTTGGTGTGGGTGGACATCGAGGCATCAGGTACCCATTTTGAACCTTGTGGCCAAAAATCATAGACTACCAGTTTTGTCACAACTATTCACGCAAGCAGCTCCCTAGCCTCACCTCCCTGCTGACATGCACCAGTCATGGCGGGGAGAAATGTTCCCGCAGTTTCTGCTCTTTCCCTCCCTGCTGTGCTTATAACCCACTTGTTATTGTTTATTACTAGTTCGTCGAGTTTACCTTGTTTATGCCAAGCCTGTTTATTTACCTGCCTGCCTACTCTGTGCCTGAGCCTGTTTTTCATGTCTGATTTTGCCCATAGGATTATTGATCGTTGTTTGTACATCACCTGACCATTGCCTGACTCGATTTGACTAGATTTCTGCCTGCTGGATTTTGGATTAGTGTAAAGTGTAAAGTGTTTGCATCTGGGTCCGAGTCCTGTACCGTGAAGTTTAATCAATAGTCTCTTTCTTTTGGGAAAAAATTGTCACTGTCATCACACAAAAAACGCAAAATAATACTACGAAAAAAGTGTTTTTTTTGTTCCATCCCTGACTCAACAATCTATGTTCTTCGTACCAAATGTCAAAATCAAAACTTCCCAAGACAATTTGTATTCATCCTCATGTCCAGTGATGAATGCCATTGTGGTTTTCTGTGTTTTACTTTCAGAGGAATATAACTCCAGTATCCAAGAGAAGCTTCCTCTGATAATCGGTTCAGCTGCTGCAGGCATAGTCTTCATTATCGCTGTTACTGTTTCCATCATCATCTGCCACCGGTGAGCTACTCAATTATAGGCAATGTTTTGAGACATTCAATATCCATGAAATTTGTTTTTACAATTTCAAACTCCATGTTCATTGCATCTGAATATTTTTCCATCCTTCACCAAATTAGGTCCTACAGTGATCCTAAAGATATTATGGAAGTAAATGGCCTTGATTTCATAACTAATCCTAACCTAAATCCTTTATTAAAATTACTCTGTGGGCCATGCACATATAATCTGTGAGAGTCCTAATTCCATTGTAGAATTTCTAGGTGGAGAGAGCCTCCAGGTTTTTTCCTATTAGACAACCAACATTAAATAGGTAACATTTTATATAATATTTGGCAAGAAGGTTAACAAGCAGAAATGTCAACAGGCTCTGCAAAAGCTCAGATTCTGTCATCGCAGCTTCCAGTTGGGAATTGCAGCTATTTACAGGTCTGATTTAATGAAATCAATATAGAAACCCGCATAAGGTATCTTCATATAAAAAGAGGCCACATAAAGTAAATGATTAATTATATTAAATGATTCCCTTGTTTCAACCCAAAAATTGTTTCACATCATTGAAATAATTGGGGGGCAGGATAGTCTAGTGGTCTGGGTGTTGGACTCCCAGCCAGAAGGTTGCTCCTTGAGCAAGATGCCGATTTGCTCCATGTAATAGCACCATGTAATTGTAAGTCGCTTTGGATAAAACCATCTGCTAAATGACCTAATTGTAATCATTGATCATGGTATGTAGCACAACCTCACCAAATGTTTAAGCGTTACAACACCACAATATATCTTCTTTTCAAAAACATAAAACTGAGAATACGCGATTTCAGACCAAATTGCAGTTTTCCGCCATGGCTCAATCTTCAGTGCACCCGTACCATACAACAAGGCATGGTGCCTTGTCACCAATCGAACTAAAACTTCCAGCTCCTCTTCACTGAAATTGGGCTTGCATGTTCTACCCAAAGTCACCATCATTACCTTCATTTTCCGTTCATAAATGTTTTTTTTATAAATACATGAACCTGAGTCCTCCACCAATAGCAGAGCGTTACTCATTCATTATTCAATTTAGCTAATAGAGAGTACTTTCGAAGAGAATACGCTTAACTGAAATGTGCGTAAATGGAGAACGGGAGAATACGACCCATAAGGTGGATAACTACAAATATTAATACGATATTCTTAGAATAATATAGTACAATTGACATTATATTACATTACATTACAACTGGGGCTGAAACAGTACAGTATGCTAAATTCGCAGTTTGGTATGGCTTTCGGTACAACAGATAGAAAAACTCATTCAAAAGACTGGATATTTTAATTTATTTGGAGAACAAACTTAATATTTTTAGGAAATTTGAACATTGTCACATTTTAAAATAAAAGAAATTGGCCAAAATGAGTTACATAAAATGAATACATTCCTCTGCATAGCATAACAAAATACAATAAATAGAAAATAAATAGAATAATAAATAGATGTAACGCTTGTGGGCCAGGGGCGAGAGTAAGCGCGAGCCAGAGGAACACACACAGGCGAGATAGCCGGTATAACTCTCAAAGCATAGGTTTAATGAAAACACAAAAACCAAACGTACATGGCATAGAGCCAAAACAGCACAAGGTGCTGTTGGTGATACTTAAATAGTCCACTAAATCAAACTAAGGAGGCGCACCTGTAGGGCTAATCCTCCTACAGGTGCGTACTGGGGAAGGGAGGCACGGAGCTCGCATGGGCCTGTGCGCGCTGATTGTGACAATAGAAAATAAATAGAATACAAATAAAATGTTCTCTTAGGAAAAGTAAAAATCTAAATATAGAGGTATAAAGTACAGACTTAAAGTTCTCAGCTATACTGTTGCTTTGGTCTATTCAGCAGTGTAAAATTAAGTGACAATTAAGGCTTCATTACTTACGTTTTCAAGTTTAAGTTTTTTATGTGTGTACGTGAAGGAACTTTGTAGCACAGCTCAAGCACTTTAAGTAGATGCTGGAAGCCCACATTCTCTACAACATAGTATGGTCCCATATCCGATGAGATAAACACTCCTATTGCCTTCGTAAAGGCTTTAGCCCAATCTCAATTTGGATCCAGTGCTTGAAATCAGTTGTGATGAAGACCTGTGGGTTGTTTTTGCTTAGCACCAGTGACATCGATATCTGCGTGGTGGCGTCTAAGGAGTTTTAGCATGTTCGATGTGTTGCATGCAGCATATCTAACAATCGTTGAACAATGTCAACACAGTCTTCAATCTACAACTCTTTTCCTATCCATCTTCCAGCTCTGGGTCATAATTGGCACTAGCCATGGTTGGCCTATCGTGCCAGTGCTTAACCTTCTATTTTTGGACCTATAGCAGATATTTTTTTTCCTTTCTGTTTTTTCCTTGTTTGTATTTTGTATATTTTCTGCCATAAAATATGAAATATGAAGATTAAATTGTGTTATAGGATCTCCAAGAACCCAAAATTTCAGCCCCGGCTGACTTTTTATGTTAGCTGGGGGAGAGGTAACATGTGAGGCAATGAGAACTGTAGCAGGATCAGTAAAGAGGAATGCGGCACAAAAGGCTGGGGCATGCACTCTGAGTTAAAAAACAACCAAACCAAAAACTGTGTTGTTGTATTGCCTGTTTCACCATACAGGTAATCAGTGTGTCCTTTTAAACAGTATGTTGTCTGACAGGAGAGATGAGGAAAATCTGATGCCATTACTATCCTTTAAATCTTGTCTTTGTCGTCAACAGAAGGCAATCAGACAGACCCGAATCTGAATACACAGACAAGCTCCAACACTACACCAGTGGTCACAGTAAGTTGAAAGGCTAAGTAATACTACACAGTAACTCTTTGGAATGACCTGCATTTTGTTATTGTCTTGAATGTGTCTTTGTCTTGATACAGTATATGGTCAGATCTTCATCTAAGTTACAATAATGAACAAACACAATGGGCCCAATTTTAACGATCTAGCCGCACAGTCTAAAGCACTTGACGGAAGTGCATTTAGGGTGCGTCCAAATTCACTTTTGCTAGTTTAACAGCGGGAAAAATAGTCGCAGCGCCAGGCGCATGGTTGAAAAGGGTTGTACTTAGTCTCTTGATTATTAGCCTATCTAGATAATGCACACCTAAAATAACTCTATATACTGCTGCATTGCTTTCAGACCAGGTTTTTCTTGGTCAATCGCACAATCCCTTTCCGCTGCCTCAAGATAGCAATGCGCCAACAATGCGAGCAACCACACCTCATTTTAAGACCAACACTCCCACGGTCGGTCAGATGGGTGGAAGTGCATATGTTATTTAAAAAAAATTCTGCTGGACGGGAAAATAGCAACTGTGTCAGTCTGAAACTAGCAAAAACACTTAGCGTTGCTTTGCACCAGATGTGAGATAGGGCCCAAATTGTTTTAATTAATAACACAGAAATTATTGTATTGTTCTTGTCCATATTGAATACATCATTCAAACATTCACAGTTGAGGTTGGAAAAAAGTATGTGAACCCCCCAGATAATGAATTCAACAAAAGCTTATTGGAGTCAGGAGTTATCAACCCTGGAGTCAAATCAATGAAACAAGATTGGATTATATTCAAAAAAATAAAAGGCGGAAGGAAGAATGGTCCAAAATCGGCAGCTACCAGAATAGCTTGTTTGAGGTTATTGCTGCCAAAGGAGGTTCGACCTGTTATTAAATCCAACGGAACACTTACTTTTTCCACCAGCACTGTGAATTTTTAATAGGTGTGTTCAAGAATGACATGAAAGATTATAATCATTTGTGTTAATAGCTTAAGCACATAGTGTTTGTCTATACTTGTGACTTATGTGAAGATCAGATCACATTTTATGACCGATTAATGCTGAATACCAGGTAATTCTAAAGGGTTCACTTTTGCTCGTCTCTGTATGTTACATGATACTTTTTACCTTTACAACATTGGGGTTGAGGCACCTTAATAGCAACCATTTGAAAAGTCAAATTGTGTTAAAATAAAATAATTACTGTAAGTTGCAGATGCACTATACTACATTATTAAGGGTCACACCACTATAGTGGCAAGGCCCTTACTGTTTTCGTTGTTTTATTATTCTGCCGTGGGAGTCTATGGCAGCTTCTAGATCCCCTGGTCAAATTTGTATTAAATTTGGCACATTCATAGAAGCCCCCTTCAACTGTCCATATACTAACTTATAGGTCAGTCCATCTATCTCTCTAGCGCCTCTAACTGGTCAAACTTAAGGTCACATAAAATCTCATAACTATTTAACCCTTCATCATAGAAATAAAATCCTATCCTATTCCACTGGAGTCCCTAGGCCATACAGAGTTAAATGAACCCAATTACATAAATTTTCTGCCATGGTAGATATTCCGGCATCTTGATCTTTCCACCATGGTAGATTTTCCGGCATCTTGAACTCCTCCTGATTCTCACCAAATTTGGCGTGGATCACCTACAGACAATGCTAATTAAAAGTTGTTCTAATCATTTTGATAAACTAAGTCATTGGGCTACAACTTTTTAGGTTGTATTGTAATTCATTGGTTTTCTTATTAGGGGTCAAGCCACCAAATTGTATTTCATGGGCTGCTTCTTCTTCCATCATTGAAGTCAATTGCAGCCCCTAGAACTCAAATGGAACGAAATCATAGAGCCCAGTGCCGACAATGTATATATCAAGTTTCAAGCCTCTGTAGCACCAATAACTGGCCAAACTTTCATATTTTGCAAACCACATAAATGGTAATAACAAAAATAACCACTATGGTAGCTCATACCCTTCCATATCTTTGGTTTTCACAGTGGTTATAACAGGGGCAGTGTAGCTCAGATACACCGCTAAGCTTGAGCCATGCAGCATTGCTCTGCATTGTGTGAAGATCCCAATAATACTTCTTGCAGTTTTACATATTGTATATTTTATGCTGATGAACAGCTACAATACTGTTACCCTGGCATTTTTGTCATTCATCCAACAGTGTCACCAGGAATGAAGATTTACATAGATCCCTTCACATACGAGGACCCTAATGAAGCAGTCAGAGAATTTGCCAAAGAAATTGACATTTCCTGTGTCAAGATTGAACAAGTTATTGGTGCAGGTAAATTAGTTAAACAAGTTTTAAATGAAATGGTACTTATGCTTATATGAATGTAAAACACAAACGATTTGACATGTCATTCTCACCGACAGGTGAATTTGGAGAAGTGTGTAGTGGTAACCTGCGCCTGCCGGGGAAAAGAGAGATTTTGGTGGCTATTAAGACACTCAAGGCAGGCTACACAGAGTGCCAGAGGCGGGACTTCCTGAGCGAGGCATCCATTATGGGCCAGTTTGACCATCCAAACATCATCCACTTGGAGGGGGTCGTGACAAAGAGTAGCCCTGTTATGATCATCACAGAGTTCATGGAGAACGGGTCGCTTGACTCCTTCCTCAGGGTAATGGAATTAAAGTCGTCATTCAAAATTTTGTTGTGGTCCCAAATAATCACTTGTATTTCACTAAATTTTGAGACCACAATATCCCTCTTTCACGTGACCCAGAAGTGGTACCAATGAAGGGTAAACTTTATTTCTGTCTAGTCTGTAAATATGGAGAATTAACTGTTAAAGCCACAGTCCCCACAGGTGTTTCACGTTTATGATTGAAAAGTACAATGTACACACACTGCTTGAGTAGTCAAAATATATGCAATTTTTGCATTATAACTTCATCTAACCTAAAACCAAGAACATGTTTAATCAGCAAAATACTGTAAACTCAGACCTATTTTTAAAGTCTATACAGGAAGAATGTTTAACATTCTTTGTTGCCACTGGGGAAAAAAGGTTTATTCCTGCAACCATCTTCAGACTAAAGTTTTGGTGCGTCTTGTACACTATTCACAGTAGCAGCATTGCTCTAACAAAACTAAAGAGAAGAGATCTATTGTTTGTGGGCCCTGGAGCAAAAATGGACCTTTATCAAAAATTCACATACAGTTAGAGTGCTACTGTAATTATAAAAGATGGGCATGATATATTCATGTTCATCTGCATCTTTTTTACCAGTTCAATGTGGGGTTGATATAATATTAGTATTATTCTACATTCTGTTTTTAGTTTCATAGCCAGCTACCTGATACCAACCCGCCCCATTAATCCGGGCTTGGGACCCGCACCTAGTTGGGCTGGCCTACCCCCTAAAGTGGCTGGGTTAAACTATGTGCATTATATAATGATTTACTGTTTTACAAAAAATATTTCAAAGAAATAGGCTAAGCAATAATTACCTAACCAAACTCCGAATGACTCGGAATGTTTCAACTGTAGTAAAGAAAACTGTACCAAGTTTTGAACCCTGATCCCTTGGTAATGATATATGGATTTACCACAGAATATTGTAAACACAGGCCTACAATAGGCAGGTTACACGAAGCTAGGGTAAGCGTTAAGTTTACAATGTGCTCTAAAACTTGCCTCCAAAAGTGAGCAGCATCACGCCTCTCCATGTCAGCGTCTATGGTACCATGAAGCTTCTATTGCTCATAGACCACACATGCACCAAGATGGATCCGTGTCGATTCGTGCATCACAATTTTAGAACAGATGTGCTTCTAATCGTTGACACCATTAACCCACGCATTATTGTAGAAGGGGGCTTGACGATTGGCAAAAAGCCAGCAAGGCTCGCAATATGCACAGTCTATCACGCTATCATTTGCATCGATCTGACTTGGACCTGTGCCAGCAGGAGGACTGCTAAGCACCACGCTGCTGCTCAGGGTCGGCGTCATGGGGGGGCATTCGCGGGTAATGCCCCCCCAAACGAGTTACTGTGCCCCCCCCTAACCACAGGCTGCCTTTGGTGCCAAACTTTGCATTTTATTAATTTATATAAAATCACATTAAACGTGAAAACTTTTTCACTAAAGGAAATTAAATAAAAACAAAAATATAGAAAAAACACAGCTCGTTGGTATTTGCGTAAGGTCACATTTGGGCAAGTAGTATGCTCATTGTTCTGGTGATTTGTTGTTGTCACTATTTTGATACGTAGGTCAGTTAGTATTTCAGAAAGCGCGACAGGACACCGTCCTTAGGAGGTTCAACACAAGCACTCGTCTCCTGTAGCTCTTCTAAAAGTAAGACATGGTAAAAGTAAGACATTCACTTGATGCCAGCCTTGGCATTCATGATTATTGGGCAAAATGTTGAAATATTGCTGTAGGTCCCACTGAATGAAGCCCTAGCTTGACGCTCCATCCACTCCCTTCGTCCTCTTCCACATCAATAAATCCACTGGACCACTTGTAAAAGATTTATCCTTTTACTAAGTTAGCAACAAAACATCAGCACAAGATAATTACAGAAATTAAATGAAATGATTAACATGAGAAAAAAAGAGAGGGAGAGATATTGAGAGGTCAAAAAACTATGTGGCTCCACTCTGCTTGCCTGACTGTCCACTAACGTCACTTCACAAACTCTCGTGAGAGTATTCCCAAGCAATTAAAGGTGTATGTGGTTAAAGAAAGGATGATAACAGTCCTCAATTCCCCAAATATTACCAATGTCATATAAATACACTCTAAATTAACCACACACTAATAATAATAATCATACAATTAACTCCTTGCATTACTGTAAATATTAACTGCATCAACCTGTAAATATTCCCTTTAATTACCACTACATAATTGAATCATGTAAATTACACATAAATTACAATTATTTATCAGAAAACTGCATTAAGGCTCCTACATTACTGGCCCCTGATTGTTATCAATGTCCTTGAAACAATTACTCAAAAACTTAAATTAAAGGAGCCTGCATGCTAACTAACAAACTATCTAAAGAAATCTTCTTGCTCTTCGCCCCGTCCGAAACAGGTTCTTTTCTCCTGAACAGTTTATACATTGTCCTCAGATTCTTGAAGAAGACATGGCTTTGTTTTTGGAAGAAAAAGCTCGTTGCTCTAAGTTTTGACTTTCACTTGACGAACAAAGCCTTTCTTGTCAGGAAAAATCTCCACAATTCTTCCAAGTGGCCATACATTTCTGGGAGATCATCCACAATCAGCACTACATCACCAACACTGAAGTTTCTTCCAGGTGTGGACCATCGTTGACGTTCTTAGAGCTACATGAGATATTCTTTACACCAGCGTTTCCAGAAGACGTCCGCGAGGTACTGGACTTGCCTCCATTTGCGGTTAGCGTACTGGTCGTGATTGCTGAACACCCCTGGTGGTAGCTCAGGCTTGACCTTGAGTAACAACAGGTGGTTGGGCGTTAAGGCCTCTAAAGATCTGAAGATGTCTGTGTGATTGCCCTGCTGTTTATGATGGTGTAGCACACACTCACTGTCCACACAGTACGTTTGGTTTATCCGTGTGTCTACACGTCTTTATTTCCACAATCAATACCTCCCCAGGACTTGAACACTGCCTGGGGGTAAAGTGTTTGCCATCAGCCGTCTCGTCTGCCGCACACACGCCACGCTGGCGTCACTGGTTCCGTTCCGCTCCACACCACCTTTGTCTCTGTCCTCTCCTCCTGCTGTAGGCCCTTACTGTTTTTAAAAGGGAAGACCAGTGATTACATAAAATACCCACACCTGTTCCCTAGCCCCGTGAACCACACCTCCCCACGTTCCCTTCCACACACAGACAAGCTAAACCACGCCCCCACCCCCACAGATGGCATCAGTTTCAAACAGCAAGGTATGGAGAACTTCTTCATCCAAAATTTGTTCCTTCACTGTGATGTTCAGAATTTTTCTCACAGAGCGGATCATCCGCTCCCAGCTTCCTCCGTGGTGAGAACCTGCTGGAGGATTAAAGTGCCACTGGAAGTTCTTTGCCATCTTGCTGGTGTTCCATTCTTTTATTGATTTCTTCAACTAAATGTCAGCCGACCTGAAGTTGGTTCTATTATCAGAGTTCATCTCTTTGACTTGTCCTCTTCTTGCAAGGAATCTTCTAATTGCATTAAGGCATGCATCAGTGTCAACCGCAGATGCGACTTCTAGATGTACGGCGAGACATGTAAAGATGACACCGTATCTCTTTACTTGCCCTCTTCCTCTTTTCACCAGAAATGGACCAAAGTAGTCAATCCCGACTCTTGTTAATGGAGGACTGTCAGGCAGGACCCTGCATCTTGGTAGATCCGCCATGAGTTGCTTGCCAGCAGTTCCGTTTAGTATATTACAGCTGATGCACCTGGACAAGAACTTTCTAATGGCTCCGTTGCTCCAGGGACCCAGAATCTTTGACGCAGTTGTGCCAACATATGATTTCTCCCGGCATGAGCTGTAACATTGTGAATGTGCTTCAGCACAAGCCTTGTGATGTGTGAATCCTTGAGCAAGATGGCTTGCTGCTTGGAATCCTCTGGCATTGCTGCGCGGCTCAGCCTTCCTCCAACTCTCAGGACTCCGACTTGAAGTACAGGGTTTAGCTTGTAGAGTGAACTACTTTTCTTTACCTTTTGATGTTCCTTTAGCATAATCAAGTCTTTGAAGCTTTGTTTTTGACAGTATTTCACAATTTCTATGTGAAACTTGAAATCTCTGGAGAATATTTTCCGTAGGTTCAACACACGTTGCTCTGCAACTGATCTGTTGTTTGGCATGCACAATGACTTGTTCTTTACTGGAAGGCAAACACTGTAATGACCATCCACACGTTTTGAGGACTGAGACACCATGTTAATAAACTGGTGATCATCTTTGGACATTTCAATGTCTTCGTTTTGTCCGGCATCAGGAAAGTCCTGCTTGAACTGCAGTTGCCAGAGCTCTTCTAGCTTGGCTACTGAGATTACGATTTGTAGTGACTCCTGTCAATTTGTTTGTCGCCATCAAATCGCTTACACCTCTGAGTGGAAGTCACTACATCAACTGTAGTGGCTCCATCACCTTGGGAACATTTGCTTCTATGAGTAATCCAACCTCTGCTTGGATAATTGGATGTTTCACCTCCTTTAGATGAGGCCAACTGTCAACATCCTCTTGGCGGGGAATATTGTCTTTGGTTACAGGGATGGTTTTCTGTGAAAACACCTGAAAGTTCAATAAAGTGGTTGCCATCCAAGCTACCGATTTCCAATCCAGTCACAATGCAAATGTTGACAATAGATTAATTCCCCATTGTTTGCAACAAGATGCTTGTGATGCGTCCGTTCATACTCAGTTGGTTTATTAATTACTCGGTAGCGCAAGTATGGATCCAAAAATGCATACGTTGTCACTTGTTTGTCGTTTTCAGTCTTGAATTTGTTTTCGGGAGGAGACAATGGCCGCTGTGAATATTTTCTTTGGTTTGAGTGTCTCTGCATATTGTAGTTTTGGTTTCTGTTGTACTGGCTCTTTCCGCCTGGTGGTGGTTTCTTGTATGTTTCCATAGAGTAAAAGAGAGACAGGTGATTAATGATTGCCCTTACCTGTCTCCCAGCCCCGTGAACCACACCTCCCCACATTCCCTCCACACAAACAGACAGGGCTAAACCACGCCCACACCCCCACAACGTGGCTTGCACGTATAGGAACAATTCTGTGCAGTGTGGGTGCGCGTAAGAGAGAAAAGAGAAAGAAGAAGAGAAAGAGAAAGAAAAGCAGAGACTTTGCAGCATGTTTAGAAATTAGACTGCCTACTGGGTTGGTGTTTTCGTTGACTACAGGAAGCTCATATTATCAAGCATAAACATAATAGATTTCTCGAACGTCAGTTTTGGTGCCCCCCCGCATCTACCCAAATTCTCCCCCATTAGATTCGTTCTGACGCCACAGCATGGCAAATCATCACCACCCCTATCGTTTGCAGGCACAACAGAGAGAGATGGCACAGAAAAAAAATAATCCAACTTTGGAAGTTCAGACTTGGCATCTTTATTTTTCTTTTACTTTCTCTTTTTTACTTTTAAATTTAAACATATTGGGACAGTATACTACACCACAAGGCTTGCAACACTACTACACCAAACATCGACCAGTCTTCACTCTAGATTTCTATATGGCTAGATCATCTAATAGAATTTTGACGATAGGTTTGAAGTAGCATGTACCTATTGCATTGCTATAGTTGCATTTTTGTATAAACATTACATTTTATTGTTAAATACACGCTGTAACAGCATACTTCAACAATATAATCTAATTTCATTAGCCATTGAACAATTATAGCCAACATTTATTGAAGTTGTATTTCTCACGTGATGCAATTTTACACATTAAATAAGTGATATATAAAGCGCGCAGTTAGATGTTTTTTCACTTGATAAGCTGTTCTCCGTGGCGGTTCATTAGAACGCCCACTGCACAAAACATCAGCAATTTTGTTACTTTCTAGCCATCAAACCGTAGTAAGGATCCCTGGTAGGCAGAGAGTTTTTTTCTTGTCTGCATAAGCTTACCTAAATTCAGTTTTTTGTTTTTAAAGCAGAGCAAACTGTATAGGCTGCCTACTGTTTAGTGCTTGGATGTCTTCGCATCACCTCAAGCTCAACCTTGAAAAGACAGAGCTAGTCTACCTCCCGGCAAAGAAC
>JAOEHI010025326.1:1798-23539 GCA_025447815.1 Percopsis transmontana
TCTGTCACCTGTTTGTTTGTTGGCAGGATCTGGGGTTTTCACTCTGTCACCTGTTTGTTTGTTGGCAGGATCTGGGGATATCGAAAGTGGGTCATATGAAGAGAATTCTCCAGGGAACTAAGGATCTAGCCAAGATCACCATGGTAGACCTCTAACCTGGAGCAGAAGCTCCCAGCGGGGGCGGGGGGGTGGGGGAACCATACCCCCTCTTACCACAGTCGAAGTTTTTGAAGCACCAAGGACCGGCAAGAGACCTTGGTCTGGGAGGAAGCCTTAGGGAAACGGTGATGGCAGCGTGTTTGTGTGTTGTTTGTGCGTTTGGTGCCAAAACGACAGTGGAGAAAGTTGGCGGAAGTGTGGAGGAAGGAATTCGTGGGTCTTCACAAGAAAAAGCCATTTCAAACCTTCATATCCATTCACAGCACACAATCAGGTATGCAACCAACCATATTGCTGATGGTTGACTTGTCTCTCTCTCGAGACGACTGCAATCCGAATAGCAAAACCAGGACTTCCATGAGTGTTACCTATGACATTTAACACAGTAAATAGTTGGGTTGAGCAGTGTGATGTTTACTGGCTCCCTGCCGTGAGTTAGAGGGCGTTACAGACGCTTTCAGCACCCGGGCAAGGAGAGCTGTGAGGTCACAGTCTGCGAGGTGTGGAATACCGCCGCATGTTGTGTTTGCTCAACCTTAGATATGTTTAACTGCATGATTAGTGTCTAGATTTTGTTGTGTACAAAGATAACACTTGAAAAAGTTTTACATGACTTATTAAGTATTTACGAGGCCATTTGTTACTACTGAACGCAACCTTCTTGGTCTGAATCAAGCTTTTTTCTCGCATTTATTTATTTTGTTTGCATGATAATTGTGTGTCAAAGTGCCAAGTGCCATTTTTCAAAGTCAGTTAAAATGTTCTTTATGGTATACATTGTAATAACTTTTAAAAGCTTTGATGAGGTATGACTATAAGAATCAGTGAATGATGAATTAATATCTGTGCGTAGACGCATTGATGTGAACATCAGTACCAAAGTGAATGTCTGGGACACTTCCAAACCACCTGAAGACTTTATTAAGCATAGTTAATGAGGCCTGTGGGTTTGAAAGGAGAGAGGGGTTAGTATTAGAAAAGACATCAAGTTGGCCTGCAGCCAACCACATATAGGCTACTGTAGTTTTTTTTTTTAAGGAATACTTTTAAAGGCACTTTTACCTTCTTGCTTAATGCAAGCGCAAAATCCTCATATCATGACATCTAACAGGTCACCTCAACTTTTTAACTTTTAGCAATTTAAATTTCAGTATTTCACACAATAACACTATTTTAACAGGAATAAGCGTTAGACATGGATTATGAATATACTGTTAAAGCAGTTGATCTGCAACCTGCATAAACGCAGCTCTTTCCTTTGTTTTCAAATTTAGGACACTACTTTCCTTGTTAAGTTCTATAAGATTGGTGGCATTACAGGGTATATTTGTATATGTGATGCTAAGTTTGTATATATGGATATACTGTATGTGTGTGTGTATGTATGTATATATGTATATATATATATATCTATATATATATACACACACTGTACATTATATGCACTGAATTTACAATATACCAGTGTATGCAAACACTATTTGTAAGTGTTGTCTTATGCCTTTGTAGATTGCTGACATCGTATGCATTGGATTGTGTATTGCACCATAACACCAATTGTGGATTATTGATTCTGTTCTAATCTCTTGTAAATGATAATGCTGTTGTATTCTAATGACGGTGCAATATTTTAATTGTTGTTTTGATACAGCCACTGCTCTGTGCAGCTTTCGGTGGAATTCCCTCATTGAGGGGAAAGGGGGGAAAGTGTTTTTTTTTTTTTTATTATTTTGGTTTTGTTTCCTCATGGTTTGAGGAGTAGAGTCAACCTGTTGACAGACTGCTTTTTCTTAATGATTCCAAAACTCTTCCAGCAGTTCACTAGTTTGTACAGTAGTCTTGTTCCCCAGTGCTTCCAAGATGCTTCTCTTAAGTAGGACTGTGTCAATGGATGACTAGAACGAGTGGGCAGACATGACTGTTGTGCTACGATGTGCAATGTCCCACACTGTATATTTGTGAGGTGTGTGGGTGTATGTGGGGATTGTATGTTGTATGCTTATCATTGTCATTTCAATTCTTAATACCAGATACCACCCCTCCCACCCTCTGTTCTGGTCCCTCCCCAGCCATTTGTGAGAATTTCTAAAAGTTGCCCAGGCCCCTGTATTACAAGTATTCCAGATCATATCAAAATTGGATTCATCGTTGTGAAGTAAAGCCTGTAATGCACTGCACTTGAAACTCCACTAGGGAGTGCCATATTGCCCCTGAAATCCAGAGGTGCTATTGCAGTAATATAATCTATAATATAATACAAATATATAATATAGGATTATGTAAATGGAATGGTTTTATCATCGCTTAGCTTTGCAATCAGTGAATCAGTGTGTTGGGTACCCACCTATTGAATGGCATTCCAAAATTATTCACATATCTGTTCATATCTTGTATAACAATCTATGCTTTCAACAACAAGTCTCATGACTAATATTCTTAGACTCATTCCCAAGCCTAAATTGCATTGCTGCCTAAGTAAAGCTTGTGGACATAACCATACCTTGTACTCCAGACTCCAGATTAGTTCCAAGTGAATGGCACATTAGGCCTAGCCACATTATAACAAGAGTCTTAATGGATTAAAGTGCCAAAAGGAAAGTTAGTCTAAATCGCTGAGGCCTTTCTGTTGGTGTGTGCTTTAATTATAGCAGTAGACCCACGGCAGGTTGACTTGTTCAACCTCTCAAGGTTTGGTATCGTTTCAATTTTAGATTCTTAATTTCAGATACTGAATTAAATTCCTGTTTGGTCATTTAATTTCCCTGAGCAGTGTGTCTCTGTGCTGATGCCAGCTGTATGTCTAAAGTGTCTGCCAGGTTTTGCATCAGTGGTTCTCAGCCTTTTTGACCCATGGCCCCCATTGGTAAATATATATATTTATATATAAACAACCATAATCACCACTAAATATATGGCTGTTTTAATAAAGGTATTAAACTCAAATGAAAATAATAACAAAATGATTATTTTAAAATCTTGTAGCCCCCACATTGAGAACCACTGATCGACATGTACTGGTCTCAGACGTCAGGTGAGAGGATGACTGTCTTTTTCACACTAAGTGGGAGTTGCCAATTCTCTCCCTTGCTGAGTTTTCCAGTGGTCTGTAAATAATGCTACAAACTGCCTGGTTTTCAAAAACCCCCCCAAAAAAATTAACTCATGCAAGAATCTCTTAGGACAGGATATGTTGTCGTCTTTTTACATGGTCTCTACCATGATGGGAGAGAAGCAAGTTTCATTCGTTTACATTATGTTTACAATGGTTCAGTTCTTATTTCATTAAATATATAGTTATTACAATATTTGCATATTTATTGCCTAAGGTTAAATGATATATTGTGTTTTCACATTTGGAATATAATGTTACAACTCTCACCTGTATTACTATCTGGATGATTTTGGTAAAGTAGTTGGTAATTTATATGACTACTAAGTGACTGTTTTCTGTGCCTTTTTATCTTTAGAATGCATGGTTAACTATTTATTACAATTTGGAGTCACTGAGATGTGTATTTTTGTATTCTGAATAAATAAATGGTTCAGCTTTTGTTGTACATTTTTGAGGTGCCTTAAAAAAGGCAACCTGTTCATATCTTCCTTCTTCAATAAAATCTAATGCATATACAATGTGTTTGTGCCTCATTCTACTATAAACTACTAATAAGAAATACCCAGACATTAAAAATGAAAAAAAAAAAATAAAATAAAAATAGAAAAAAAATTTTTTATATATTATATATAAATAAATGTTATCACAGGTTAGGTATTGAAGAATCCAACTTGGGTAATCCAAGTAATGAGTGTGTACATATTTCAGTCCTGTAAGGCATAATACAGTATACAGTATAGGCCTATACTTAAAATGAAAAAATATGCCCCACATCACAAGCTTGCCATTGGCATGCCATTTAAAACGTTCTGATATCTTTTTGAAATATCTAGCATTTGGAGGAAAACTGAAAATGTTTATACTGATAGAAAAAATTGAATGGAATACCCTTTGGCTGTGCATGAAAAAACAGCAGGACTGCATAACTTTGGCCTTTTCAAGATGTTATTTTAGTAGGTACAGTATGAGGAACCACCTTTTCTTCAGGAGCCATGAGGTTTTTACACTGTGTATATACTGTTCTTAGTCACAACCAGCGATTCAATAGCTGCATTGTGACTGCATATCCTGCAGGCCATCTGTGACATTTTGAGTTCTTTTGAAACGCCTACGTCCCAGAGGAGGATTTATCTCCACAGCCTCTCGGCTCTCATCGTCGTTTCTCACTCTCAAGATAACTCTATTTTCATATTGTCCATCTTTTACTTATATGTTACGTTGGACTACTGTTACCTACAGTAAAAACACTTTGTAACGAGCAAGTCCTTCATGTGTTTCTCATCGGAGCTCATTTTATCCACACTATTTGGTAAACCCTTCTCTTCTCATTGTTTACTAAATTTCAAACAGTCCTCTCTACGCTTTGATTGTTTTTCTCTCAGAAGTAAAAACCTTTTTGGGCCACATGGAATCTATCCAGGTTACTATCAATCTATTTGGGGGCCATTTGTGGGCCAACCTAACCTTCCAGGAAGAGGATAGGCCTATTCTCTGAATAAACAAATCCCTTCAGAGATTAATTGGTTGAAATAGAAAGTTAGATATTTGCTTGTTGTATTTAAAATAGTAGGCTACTTGTGTGATGGCAGCTTACTACTCATGGGAATACACTAGAAAATTACTAACCATACTAAGCCTATAGAATATTTAATTTGAATTAAAAAAACTTTTAATATGTAGGCTACTTAATGTAGGCCTATGGGGCCTGTAAAATTATGTTTTCTAACATCAGATATTTGTATTTTAAGATAAAGGTTAAGAAACGTATTTAATTAAATCAATTATATATGATAATTTTTCTATTAAATTCGATTTAGCTCAGATCATAGAGACCATAGACCAGACTCGGTTCGACTGCTCTACACTATTTTCAGTAACCACGGCTACTTTTTCGAGACTGCGACACATCGTTTGCTTCGAGTTGGATTGGTTTTGCCTGATTTTGTGATGTAAAGTTCGATTCGTTTTTTGGAGTTGGCGAACTTTACCGCATTAAGGGATACATTTTATATTGATCAAAGTTTCAACACGACCCTTTTCATTTTTTTTACCAACATGAAGTAGCCTACATTAGAAATAATCAGTAGGCCTAATTATGTTTACATGAATTCATACACACAATCAGGTTTCAATCACCCAATCAAGTTTTTGTGGTTTTAAAACGGGGGAGAAATTAAATGCTAGGGGGGTTTGGGGCATCTCTCCCATTAAATAAGTGGACAAACCTTCCGTGACGTCAAACATAGATTTTCCGAAGAATGGGTTTGAAGTGTACTGGCTCGGGCCGTCGCCATCTTGGCTTGTGTGACTTCCACCCAACTCCCGGCTATGTATAATGAATGGATAAATTAATTGCTTAATATCATTTCAACTAATGAGTTATAAAAAAATTCACCCCCGTACAGTTGTCATGAACAGGGAAACTAGCTATAGAGACCAAAACTATTTTTGTACCAGGCTGTAAACATGATTATTTCCGCTGTACAGTTGGACATTTTAACATGGGGGTCTATGGGGAATGACTCGCTTTTGGAGCCAGCCTCAAGTGGCCATTCGAGGAGCTACAGATTTTGGCACTTCCGCGTTGGATTAATTTTTCAGCACCAGAGGTTGCCGCTTGATCTCTCCCAGCAAAACAATAGCGCTCCTAAGCAACACAAAAGTTTTGAAATTAGATTTGTGCTCTACCATGTGGAGGGCGCAGCATTTTGTGCATTTAATCTGAATTACCCTTAATGCATTCACTATTGCTGTCACAGTGTTTTGGCGTGAGTGGGCAACCCTGGACAAAACCTAGATATTTAAATGATTAATAATGTCTCCTATGCCCAAGCACAAAATAGTAAGATTTTATACTTTATTGCAAATATTTGCTTTGTTGTAAAAAATTAATATAACCCACTTAAGTAACATAACCAGGAAAACAGTCTCACCTTGGTCGCTAGAGCTGTACATGACTTGTAGGCCTACTATTCACAAACAGTTCATCCACTACATCCAAAGATTAATTTATCTGAATTTTAACATTCCACTATTATTTGGAATATCAACGTATTCTTTTTGCAATGTTTACAATGTTGACATAGCCTACTGTAATCGTGTTTTGAATGTTGTCATGTTCTGAATATGAACTCAACAGTTCAAATAGAACGAATCATTTCTGAGTTGCACATGAACACATTGGCTACCTTCAGTTCTACCAGAGTCCGACAGTGAACGGTGAGAAACAAATATTTAATACATCAGAATTATGTAGATTACGTAGAGCCATTTTGGTTAGGTAGAAATTGTCACGAGTTCATCTTTATTTAATATTTGAATCTTGTGGTGCTAACGGTAGCTTACTGAAAGCTATTGAGGTGACTGGTGTCTCGCCAAATTTGTGCCCCGCCGCCGAAATTGTTGTTTTGTCTGCAATTGGACTGTTAAGAATGCAGTCAGTGTAAGTATATTAGTGTTAGTGCCTTAGTTATTACTTAGTTTCTTTGTCTGAATTTAGTCTCTTAAGTTAGCATTACAGTTAGGATATTACAGACGACAGTAAAATAGCAAATTGTTTATTTTCCTACTGTTTAAAAGACGTCTCTTTATTAATGATAGAAAAGCGGTTTCTGTAAGCAGTGCTCATAGAAAGGTATAAACCGGGAAAAGGGGAACTGTAGGCAAAGAAACACTTTAGGCTCGGGGACCAATTTCGGCATAACAACTTCACAGGCCGAACCACTCAAGGCCTGGTTGTCGCTGCTAGCGAGTGATTGACAGCTTGTTGTCAACTAGCAAGACGGATATTAACTGGATATTAGCATTTTGAGGGGTGTCCTTTTAGTGTGTTTTGAAAATTGGGACGTTGTTTTCCGCTTACATTAGCAACACGATTAATTTACAAAGGCTAGCTTGCTAGCATCCAGTCTATTTGGGTAAGGGCTGTATTATTGATCTTCTCATATCGAGAGGATCATCAGCACCCATGTGAATGGCCTGTAAAGTATTGCTATTAATGTTTACATTTAACAGTTTTGTAATGTATTTATATAAGTGACGTAAAACATGCCACTGATGATACTGATTTGTACTTTTATTGTCCTTTATTTCGCTCTATGTATTGTCATAAATGCAAATGACAGCCCAGTTTAGCTTGTTAACATTACACACCGCAGGAGGACCGGGAGATTAGCTAGGCTAAATTATACAGTAATTGTCAGATATGTCTACCTATAATCATGATACCATCATGATCGTTGACTGTTTTTTGTGTTTGTTTTGTTACCCAGGCAGGGTGGTAAAAAATAAATAAAATACAAACCCTCCTCATTAAGGCTGTTCTCCTCAGTATAGTATGGTAATTACAAGCCTTACTTTCCAGAGCTGTTGTCCAAAATGGCCAGCTCATAAAACCTATGATGGACCAATGCATCACTAGTAACCAGTGTTTGATCTGACCAGTCCTGTTTTCTAGGCTGTCTTTTTGGTGTCTCTGTTTACCTTTCCACCCACCAACAGCTGTGCTTAAAACCCAAACCCTAACCCTAACCCTAATTAAAAAAACAAACCCTACTAGACAGTGTATGCCTATGACAATTGCTTTTAAGTTTATTACAAAGACCACAGAAAGATATTGGCTTAGGCTGCTTAGCTCCACCACTATTTTGTACTAACATTTTATGGATTGGCCTTTTTGTGTTTTGTTAGGCTTTAGTGTCCTAATATTTTAGCAATGATAATACATGTGGTATGATATTATGTTGCTTGTGTTATGTGGATGAGTGAATAAAACATCTGAGTTATTAGAGGATGTGGGTCTATTTGAAATGTTTTCTCGGTCACAAGTGAATAGTGAGGCTGCATAAACCAAATTTAAAACGCCACAGGCTACAGAATGCAAATTTTGCCAGCAATGTTGTTATTTTCCCTGTTCTGGATATTTACAACCATAGACCTCATTGTGACAGATTTTCCTATGACTGAACTGGGATGCACCGCATAGTTGAGGTTAGGTAGCAAGTGGCTTGCCTTGTTGTTTTTGAAGGGCCCACCAAAGCATCCGTGAGAACCCAGGAGGTCCTGGATAGCCAGAGGAAGCCATTGGCATGGGCTTTTTTTCCCCTCCAGGTTCTCAGGGTGCATGATAGACTGATCAATAGGACCGCCTGCCTGAGTCTAGACTCAACCAGTTGCTTTGGACAACACCTCAAAGGAAAGGCTTGGATTTCTTGGGAAACTTTTCCTCCTTGTACACTGTAAATATTTTTCCGCCTTTAGCTGCTCTGTCATGCTTACTGTGTTCCCCCGCTCTGGTTCAGAGCATACACCCCTTTTCTCGTTCTCCTGCTGTTTGATCATCCATGCAGGCTTGAGGGTTTAAAAAACATCAGAGAGAGCAAGGCCTACATTTGCCCAACACCACCAGCAGGACCAGTCAAGACCTAGCTTTGATAGCTAGATTTATGTTATTTTTCCAAGCATCCTAAGAACTCAACAAGCACCAAAACTGTTAGGAGCACAACGCTAATCACAAAAATGTATTTCCTCTCATAACATGTTCTATTTTTTGTAATAATGCTTGATTCGCCTCCTTCTTCCAAGAGGTGCCTGGCTGTCAGCCATGTTGAACCTTATGTGTTGTTATTTTTCTATGTTGCTCTAACAGATGTGATTAATAACAAAAAAATAGGTTGGTCACTCAACTGTGAGAGCTGTATATTGATTTGTCATGTTATTGTTAACTGTACAAATTGCAAAGGGTAGGAATTTGGCATCTGTAACACATCGACTCTTGTAATTTGTCAGCCTGGGCAGGTGACGAAACAGAAAATGTGGAGACTATGGCACTATTTATTAGCGTGGCAAGATTCAAATTTCACTAGTCAGAATTCTAACTGATAACTGAAAATATCAGTTTGACATCTTCAGTTTTCTTTTTATGTGTGACGGGTTGCATAAAGATACAAGTAACTATAACGTCATTATAAATATCTTGAATGGTATTTTGGCCAGTCAAAATTTATTTTTGGATATCTTGAATTATCTCTCTTACAAGTGACATACTTTAATAATGACAAACTAGATTTTTAGATATCTAAAACATAATGGATAGTCAAGCAAAACTAATGCACGTTAAAAGGGTTTGCCACAGTGTTGCAGAATTTAAAGGCAGGTGCTATCAGTTGGAATTGAACTGCCCTCTACCTTCACAGCTGAGTGGCCTGGCCAACCAGCCACCCCCCAGCCCCCTGTTGCTATGGATGCTTGTGCCCGCATCAGAGGGGTCCCACTTCGGACCAGAGGCTCAATTCGCAAAGAGGTCCGTCCATACATGATTGTGTTCTGTCTTCAAATCACTACATATAGTGTTTATTTTATTAAACTGCATTCTACCTTTGCCACCCAGACGTGTTTCATCGAAGCTGGATTGTCTCTCATTATAATTTATTTATACGTTCAACTGTTGACTTACCGCATTAATATGCTGTTTTACTAGGAAACACAACAATGAATTATGGAAGCAGAATACGCTGACTTATGTTTCACGTGGATTTTAAGATGTTTATTTGGTGTAGGCTACACACTGGACATTGGAGTCCTCCATTCAAGTCACTTATTTCAATAATAGCCACATGTCAGACTATCCAGTGTGGTTTGTGAATGCGTTCTTATTCAATCCACATACAATGGTGGTCATACAGAGATGCGTTGTCCGTGGTTACGGTTACCAAAAGCACCGTTTGATAGGAGGTGCCACGTGCAGTGTTTGGTAAAAGGTGGGTTGACTGACAGATTGACCTTATGTATTCCGTGTACACTTGTGCAGATTGTACGTGACAGTGGGACACAGTGTGCGAAGAGTCTGCTGAGAAACAAGAAAGAGCTGTGCAGCATAGGCCTAGAGCTGCAACCCAGAGATGCATCGCGCGTAACCGAGGTCTGACACGCACACAAAGTTAAAAGGGGTTGTTAATTTTGTCCAATCCCATGCTTCCAATATATCTCAAATAGAATGTCAGTCTGAAATCGGCTGAAAGTTCCTCTTAACCACCCTGCTCAAGCCCATCACATACAGTACTGTATAGAAATACCCTGCCCCCCCAAAAAAACAGGAAGCTTCATCATACTTGAAATAACCCAGGGATACTAGTCACTACCTCGTTATTACAGAGAAATCTGTGATTAAATAGTGCTGACATCACTTCTGCTTCTTCAGATCCATTTTGTGTGTCTTCCTGGCCACTGTGAAGGGGAGGATGTCACTTTACAGGTAGGTTTTACTGTGGCACAGCTGTTCAGCCATATATACGGGGTCAGGATAGTCTAGCGGTCTAGGCGTTGGACTCCCAGCCGGAAGGTCGTGGGTTCGATCCCCAGAGTCGGCTTGGCTGTAAGCATTGTCTGTCTCTTTCCCCCAGGCTCTGTCTTCTCTGCCGGGGGAGCTATGTGAGCTGCTCAGGCCTCTTCACATCCAGAGCCTCAGGAACGATGAGGTGCTGCTCCTCAGGGACTCCCGCCGTCTCGTCGATCGCAAGGATCACATGGCACAGGTACACCCACACTCTCTACCTTAGTTAATATATATACTATATATATATACTATAATAAATGTCTGAATTGCTGCTATATGTCAGCGATTCAGCCTATTTCCCATTCACCAAATCCTTTCCTTTTGCGGTTCTGATGGTTTTTATAATCTGGTATCTCGGTGGCCCATGTGCTCTCCATTCACTGATTGGTTATGAAATGATCACTTCCTTACCCTACAATACACACATGCAATTACAATGAACTGGAAAGTTATAGATCTTAAGGCGTTTTTCTACTGAATGCGAAGCAAATTGTTTGCGCGAGTAGATTACATGCAAAGTCAATGCAAAGACGCGAATAGATGCGAATTCGAGCCAGGAAGAGCGAATGACGCGAACAAGCGAAATTCGCGCCGCGAAATTCGCTCGAGTTGAAATTCTGAAACTAGTGCGAATAATTCGCTTGACGCAGTGTCGCGAAAGCCTATCAGCGCTAGTTGTGTCAGCCATGGTTGTTGACAAATGGCGGAAAGATAAGCTATTTTCTTGGAAGCCCCTCCTCTTTCCGGTAGAGAAGGGCTTATTTGCCCGAGTAAAAACTAATAATCGAGCTTTCAAACTGACGCGAGTAATGCTTTCAGTGGAAACACGCCTTTAGCTTTAACAATATGAAGGCCAGCAAAATTATACGTGCTTTTCTATCTTTAATATGTTGTCAGTTTTGAACATTAAAGCAGGAAAGGGGAAAAGGGGCCAGGCGCAGGGTCAGTCGTCATGCGCCACTGGAGCAAGGGTGGGGGTTAAGGGCCTTGCTCAAGGGCCCAACGATAGCGACACAGGGAAACAGGCAGGGACAGGGAACCATCCTCTGGCGCTAGGTGGCATTCCTGGCCTCACCCCTCCCTGTATCCAAATATTTATAAGGCCTTTTTCCCACACTTTCAGACAAATACAGGTGGAGAGGCGGTTGTTTTTGTCAGTCTGCAATAGCAAGCTTTGTCTTTCTGTGTTCCGTGTGTTCTGGAGTGAAAGGGTCCAGCACCCATGTGTTTTTTTTGTTGTGAATTTCTTTCCCAAACAGCAAGACCCCCCCCCACATGTACCCAGTTGATACAATACATACACTACATATCAACCAGCAATCAGAGTGCAGACATAACACAAACCTCCTCTTCCCTCCCGGAGGAGCAGGGGAGAGAAAATACTCCAGTGCAACTTCCTGTGAGGTTGTGGCATCCAAAAAGCTCTCAGATAATTGATGCTTCCTGTTCTAGGGGCACTTGTGGACATGGCAGCCGCTCACAGTCTGTATTAGACGCTGCCTGCTAGCTTGCTACATTTGTCAGTTTCCCTAGACGGGAGAAATGACGCACATAGACACCTTTTGAAAACTGTAGGAACGACAAATGGAAAGACTTTTATGAATGGACAGTAGACTGAATCATTATGGTATTCACTCATTTAAAATGGCGTTGAAGTACTTACATTTACAGCGTTTAGGAGAAGCTTTTATCCAAAGAGACTTACAATTGGTACATTTGTCAACAGCTGAATACACCAGTTATCGTAAGCAAACAACATTCTGTTAGATAATGACAGCAGCATGTCACCAGGGCCAGCTTAGTTATACATTTTACAACATACAGTTGTAAAATCAACGGCCTAATTATCAGCAAAGTGCTTAATTTTCTAAGAACTGATCCAACAGATCAGGAAAGAGAAGGAAGTGGATGCTTCTTTAAATATAGAAAAGGTAGGGTAATTGCAATAACTCTTTATCCACACTCTGCCTCTGTCCATTCACAGTGCTGGCTGAAGGCGGTGTGTGTGGTGAGACATGGTCCAAACCCCGGTCCTCAGGCGACTGTGGCCTCTCTGGTGAGCCTGCTGGGTCGCTACGCCGCGGGGGTCCGCTATGCCCTGGAGCTGCAGGCGCTTCACAGGGGCACAATGGAGCCCAGCCAGGCCGACGAGGACGACACCAACCAGTCTGTCTCGTCCATCGAGGATGACTTTGTCACTGCCCTGGAGCATCTAGAGGAGGAAGACACTGGAGACACTCCTTGTAGGTCAAAGGATGTAGAACGGAAAGTCTGGTCGTGACTATCATGATATACTATATTCTAAAAACCTAGAAAAAAATAAGATGAAGAGATGAAAATACGGTTCTGTAGCATAAGCCATCCATTTAGAATAGTTATTTATGCACTGATAATTCAATATCCTAATAATCAATATTACATCTTATTAATTTCTTACCCATTCTCTCTCCTTCCATATTTCTTTCCACAGCAGCTGCTCCTTATCACCATGGTAAAAAGCGTGACATAGCATCGCAGACGGTCCCGGTCCACAGGAGGCGAAAGGATTTATCAGGCTCACGTGTTATTATAAGCTCCTCCTCTAAAAACTCCTCAACCAAACATAGATCCAGCCCAGAGGTGTCTGTCACAGTGCAGCTGTCGTCAGGCGTGGATTCCCAGTGGACTCACTGCAATCCTGGAGCCTGTGTCTCGTCCCCCGCAGCTCGCGTCAGCGAATCAGAAGAGTCTGACTGCTCCAGCCCCAGTCCAATCATATTCCTGGATGAGGTGGGCTACCAGAAGAGCATGCTGGCCAAACTGGACATTCCCCAGGTGCCTGGGGGACCCAAAGAGTGTGTTGAAGATTCAGACTCTGAGGTCAGCGAATTCTTTGACAGTTTCGACCAATTTGATGATCTGGAGGATCTGAGCTCAGAGAACTGCACTCTGACCCTACCTCTGTACCCCACCAGCACCTCTGCAGCCCAAAAGAGGAAGTCCTCTGAGGCAAGTGCTAGTGGCGCAGCATCAAAATATGTTTCCCGAGGTTGCTCCACCAGGGGCATGAACCCTCATCGCTTTGACCAGCCCACTCTACCTGCCAATGTGAAAAAACCCACTCCACTTAAACCAGGCTCCCCCTACTCCCCCCAATCTGAGTTGCCCGATTCCCCTCGACCAGTGAGAACATCCTGCGAGGAGAACGGGGGTCCACTCTTCAGTCCTGTCAGCTATTCGGCTTTCAGTCCTCTGGGGGACTTTGGTGGTCCTCTAGAGTACTTCTGGAAGACAGACGTAGATGGACAGGACAGCTCAGAGCTGCAAAAACCCCAAGACCTTTGCTCTTTGTATAAGACATACTCAGACTTTGCCAGCAGTCTTTCCAAGGAGATTCTAGGTTCTGTATGTGGCCACCAATCTGCTGTTGACATCCGCGACAACAAGAATTTGAGCTGTGTCTGCCACAAAGAGTTCCAGAACACATCAGGCCACCTGCTGAAGCTCTCAGAGATCCAGGAGGCGGTGACAGTGTCCAAAGTTCAGCAGACGTCCCAGTCTTTGAAGGACGGCATTCAGAGGTTTGCCTCAGACCTGGTGGAGATGAGCCTGGGCAGTGCCCTGAGAGACCTCCAGAAAGGTGTTTCCTCGTGCACCACCACGCTCTGCCACCTGGCTGCCCGACTCACCTCCTCCGTGTTTCAGATGGCCTTCCATGAGATCGGCATGCGGCACGCCTATGTGCTGAAGGAGCGGGCCGTCAACGGCTTGGCTGGCTTCCTGGTTGGAGAGGCTGTCTCCGGAGCGCTCAAGGAGTTTCTGACAGTCAAAAAGCAGATCTTCCACAGCACCGTAACACGTTTCGCCGCCGACCTGGCGGAGGAGCTGGTGTTTGAGGGCATAATGGAGGTGTGCCAGTTCTCCCACCCCTCCACCCCTCTCACCCCTAGTGACTGGTCCTTTGGCCGGGGAATAGAAGGAGAAGAGGGTGAAGAGGTGGTAGTGTCCTCTTATGCTTCAGACTTGTCCGAGTCTGTTCTCCAGGAGGCGTTTATAGAACTCTCTCAAGCCGATGTCACCTTCACCAGCCGGGCGGCTATCAGTGTATCACTGGACAACATCTGCTACGTCAGTGCGGAGGACACTAGCACTCACACCTGCAGTTCCTTTTTAGGCCAGCAGGTTTCCCATACCAGCGCAGCTTCTGTTGCCCCTGGTCCCTCTGGAGACGATGGCGTCTGCACGATGAAGAAAGCCCTGTTCACTGTTTCGGGTATGGCCAGCTGCGTTCCAGTTCCCCAGGCAGGCCAGGCCCTCTCCTGCATTCAACCTTTGGACGAGACTTCAAGTTGCTTCAAGTCCAGCGTGACCCACACCTCACAGACCAGCCCCAGGAGAAGCCTGGTGACTACAACCTCTTCTGATAACACTACAGCAACACAGACTGAGCGCTACTCTGATGGAACCCTGACCCAAGGCTCTGCAGAAGAGCCCACCCAAGGAAAGTTCCCCTTCCACAACTTCTCCGGCAACATGGTGGACATGATAATGAGTGAGGCTTGTGAGCTAATAACTGCCACTAAGATGAAAAAGAGTTTTGGCGATTGTGCCGACTTCCTCACTAAGACCATTGGAAGCCGGAGAGGTTCTTCTTCTAGGCCAGGTTCAGTCAGCGATGAGGGCCCAGATTCCCCTTCGAAACAGGGAGGTGTCAGGGAGAGCTTCAGATTCGACAGTAATGACTCCGAGGGTGTTGGGGAGTACGGCCCTGCAGAGGCTGGGTGTCAGAGCTCTGTGAGAGGGATCTGTGAGTCTGTTCCCCGAACTACAGCCAAGGTTGACGCACAGCCCACTATGATGAGCACGCTGGCTGTGCCGGGCGACCAGAGAAAGATGTCAGACCCCGAGGTCGATTCTAGTCCAGGTTCTGGTCATAAATCAAGCGGGACTCCTGGTACTCCCCCCTCCACCCCCCAGCAGCCCAGTGAAGTGTCCAAGGAGAAACAGATCAAACGGTTCTCCAAGAAGCTAAAGGGCAAGCTGGCGAAGGAATTCTCCCCTGCTACCCCACCTCCAACTCCTCACTACCAGCCCGAACCAGGTCCAGGGCCTGAGGAGTCCACCCCTGAGGCAGAAAAGGCAGACTTCATGCTGAAATTGATGAGGTCTTTGTCCGAGGAAGCTGAGGGCAACGAGGAAGAGGAAGAGGCTGAGGTGGAGGTGGAGGAAGAAGAGCGAGACGCTCGCAGAGGCCTGGAGGCTGCGGACCGCCAGCCCGAAACGAACCCGTCGTCCATTCGCAAAATGTCTAACAAAGAGGCCTTTCACTACGCCGAGCGGCTTGCTTGCCACATCGTCTCCATGGCAACGGAGATGGACACCCTGGCAGGGGCGGAGGGGGAGGACAGAGCCGCCCGAAGGAGAGACAGCATGGCTCAATTCTCAGAGAAGACACTGAACTCCCTGTGGGTGTACGCCGGGGAGGTGGCGGGGGAGGTCATCAGGGATGTGAAGAGGATGGTGGGGTCAGGGCAACAGTGCCCTTACCACAGGGCGCTCAGAAGGAGGAGCCTGGAAAGGCCCGGCTCTGAAGGCACCCAATCCCACTTCGGTCCAGACCCGAGCCTAGATTGGAGGCTCAAGAGGCTGGCAGAGTGTTGGTCCAGCGACCTGCTGGCCTCCGCCCTCCATCCTCGCACCTCCACCTCCACCTCTGGCTCCAGCCTGTCCTCAGAATACCCCAGCTGTGAGAGTGTGACGGACGAATATGCCGGCTACCTCATCAGGGTGCTGAAGAAGGAGGGGGGCAGTAGGGAACTTGTCCTTGATCAGTATGCTAGCCGATTGGCCTACCGTTCCATCAAACTGGGCCTGGCCCACACCGCCCGCAAGATGAAGCAGAGACCCTCAGCTGCCCGCCTCCACTCCTCCAAGTCCCTGCCAGATGGATGGAAAGGGTATGATGAGGCAAAGTCACCCAGCGACAGAGCGGGGACGGAGGACACCCAGTGTGCCTGCATGAGCAAGAGGGAGTACATGGATCTAGTAAGCTTTGCAGAGTCCTTAGCTTACAACATTACATATGATGTTTCACAGAAGTTGCGTCTGTCGCCTGTGCGTCTGCCCAAGTCTCTAACGGACTCCTGCCTTCATAAGAAATCCAAAATTGAAGACATGTCGGAGAATCTAATTCGTAACTCATTCTCCTGCCCCCTGCTGCTCAAGGAGGGCAAGAGCAGGCCTTACCACAGCACAAGTAGTCTGTATGATGAAGGCTACAGCAGTGGGGTGATGCAGGTCATTGAGCACTATGCCAGGAAAATAGTGCACGACACTTTAGAGATGGGCCTGGCCTGTACTGGACATCCACCTAGGGAGCACCATAGAACCCAAGGCCAGGAGAGACACACCCACACGGAGAGGCTGTCAGAGGGGTCAGCACAAGGCTCAGGCCTTGGCGAGAGGGCCTGCCGCTACTGTCAAGCCAGTGAATGCCCTTACTGCGCCAAGCCCAGTAGGCCGAGTAGACACCAACAAGCATGCCAGAGGAGGAGGGGGCAGGAGTGTGAGCCTGGGTCCGAGCGACCCGCTAGAATAGAGATTCCCAAAATCCACATTGACCTGGACCGCAGGGCCGCCTTCGCTGAGGAGATGGTCTCCACCGCAATGGAGACAGCTAAACGCGAGCTGAGCAACACCAGCCTGAATGCCGACAGTGGCATCGGTCACGATGGGGCCAGCTATGCTGAGAGCCTGACCGCCGAGATCATGACCTCAGCCATGTCCAACGTCTGCCAGGCTGCCAGCCTCAGGTAAACACTGTGACTGTCGGGTCCACGTCGACTTGTAGGGCAAGGTGTACAATACTGGGTGGTTGTTTGCTGTTGACTTTTCTTCTATTTAGAAATCTGAAAAAGATTACTAAACACATTGGATCATATGATACTGTATCAATTCTCCAGGTGAAATAAAGTTTCAACTTTATTGGTCAAGTCATGAAATGTTCTTTCCTAGTAGCAGCACTGGCACACTTGGATAAAGGCGTCTGCTAAATGACCTAATTGTAATCGGCACACCTTATAGGAAATAAAATGAACGTAGAGATATGAGTACTTAAAATTACATACAAATACAAAAAAAAGTAATACAAATACACTGACTATAAACAATAAATACAGTTATATGGGTATGGTGTGTGTGTGTGTAGGGGTGATGAAATGGTGTATATAAAATGTCAAGTGATGCAGTGTAGTGACAAGTAAACATAATCAACATTATCTAAACGTGTTTACCACAGTGGCAATATACATGGATCTCTTACCTTTCCCTCGCTCCGCAGCTCCCCCGGGAGGGAGGCCACAGAGTCGACAGTGTCTCGTCAGCTGAGCCTGAGCGTGGGGGAGGACAGTCTGGGCAGCTGGTCCAACTTGAGCTTTGAGGACGAGCATCCAGACGACAACAGCAGCTTCCTGCACCTCAGTGACAGGTACAGTATACCGCTGCCGGCGCTACCACCGCGTGGGCTGCTTGCATGCCACCTGACACTTGGAAGTAAATGCGACCGTGGCTGGGATCACCTCTGAATGGACTTGGAACCATCAATAACCAACACAGTTCCACAGTTTTTTTTTAATGAGGCTGATATAGCTTACACAGCATCTGTCAGATCCATGGGATTATTTGTGACCCAGGAAAGTCATTTTGTGATATGAATTATATGTACTATAATTAGTTGACCATACTGTTCCGAACTGCCCGCATTTTGTCCAAAACCAGGGAATGACCGTATGTTTTTCTTGGACCCAAACTAGTGGCTGTAACTCACATGGGTACATTCACAAAGCTTAAGCGTGTCTATTCCAGAACCTAAGACATCACTGCTTATGGCCCCGGGGAGTTATTTCTAAATTAAAGGATCAGTTTCGCTTGCCTTTTTAACCTGACATTATCATAATTAGCTAGTGGAACATTGGGTGCAGTAGAAGACACGGTTCCTCCCTGGTTCGAGTAGAACTAGGATTCATAGGACTCCTGTTTTTGGGTACAGACGCGAGACCCTTCTGGGTCGGCGTATGGTACATGGCATGATTTGGGAACCCAGCTTATACTTTGCTGCCAAGAAGCAATGTCCTCTGATTTGTGCAAATACTTCATTCCATGTGAGCTTTCTCATGCTAATGTAGATTTGATAGAAATGTCTTCTGCAGCCAAGTTTGTCTATGTTTATGGGGTAAGGAACATTTTAGGTGGACTCAGGGACACTGTTTCACCCAGTCTTCAGTCATGGGTGGGAATCGCATTGTTGATGTTTCTGGCGCGGCCTGCTATCTCTATAGCAGCGCAGACGGTCAACATTTGCGATTCTTTCCCAAGGTAGTGAAACAGCAGAATGTGTAAGCCACTAGTTATTTTGGCCACCAGAGCCAATTGAAGGTATCATAATATTTTCTAAAGGTGTGTCTTGGAGCATTCTCCTTGCCCCGAGTGCTGTTTCTACAGAAACAATGTCCGGCATGTGTAATTCATTATCAAAAGGCCGCGCCGAATGTTTCTGCCTGTCACATAGAATAACGGAAGGAAAAATTGCCTTTGGCTTATTTAGGTAATTAGAGCTCTGATGGACTTATGAACAAGCTGTCAGCGTGTGTCGTTCAAGCCGGCCGCAGATAGAAAGCATTTGTGGTGGTAATGCAGATTTATGGACTTATTTTTAGATATCTGCCTACCTGTACCCTGCAAGGGCAAGTTGCAGCCAGAAGGCTAATCATTGACTTATGTGTGTATTGTTTTGGAATGTGGAGGATAAATGGGATTAAGAAAAACCAAGAATGTAATGATCTCATACCACAGACTTTGGCTCAATAGAGCCTCAACGCTAGAGGCGGAAAACTGAGATCAGCGATGAAAAGATGCACATCATTTGAGAAGATTAGTTATGACAGTTTCCTTTTCTGTTACATTATTTACACAAATACCTGCAGTAGTCACAACATACCTTTTAAAAAGCTACTACATGGCCTAGTACATTTTCAACCTTTTAAACACTCAAAGGAACAGTGTTTGTGTGAGTAGTCGGGCTTGTTGAGGATGCACTGACATCCTTGTTTCCCCAGCAGCAATGGGAACAGCAGTAGTTGGAGCAGTCTGGGTCTGGAGGGGGAGGTGTGTGAGGAACACCTGTCCTTCTCCCCCTCAGACAGGTCAGTCGCCAGCTTGCTAGCACTGCACGCTTAAGCTAGTCAGACACTGCTAGGACAATGGGGCTCACCTAGCATGGGACGTAGACGAGTAGAAAACAATAAATAATACACCGATGTATGCTGTTTTGATGTCGGCAGCCAATATGATAGTATTTTAAAGCCTACTTTGTCTCATTCTAGCGGCCCCCGAGTCAACTGCATGCCTAGCAGTACGCAGCAATAAGATACTTGCATGTAAATGTTTAATTTCACTATACTGAGATGGTGCATGTGTCTATGTGAGTGAATGTGCATGCTTGTTATTACCTTAGCATAGGATGCATCATCTAACGCAGTAGTCTCCAACCTTGTTAAAAGTTAAATGAGGGGGGAGGACAGCCTTTGGCCTTGTGCCTGTGGCCAAATCACAGCACTCCCAACAGCACCCCCCACCCCCCCCCGTGTGGTATTGCTTACAAATCCATCAACAGTATCAATTCTGCAGCACCTTTGTCAATAAATTGTAAATTTGTATTGTTATTAATGCTTAGAAAGCTACTGATTGGCTGGCAGAAGCTACTAGTAGCTTGTGAGCAACGTGTTGGAGACCACTGATCTAATGTGTTCTACTTAGCATTGCTAGCATGATGTTGATGTTGTCTACTTGAAACGTGGCTCTAGAATGGTAGGAACCCCATATTGCCCAGCTCTCATCGGCATCCGACACAGCGTAGCCACCTCACTGCTGCACGAGGTAAAAAAAAAAACAAAAGCAAAACATGAATGCTGAAAGTTACTGTAGACTTCCTTCTTCCGAAAAGAAAGCAACCAACAGAGACTTGATGTCTGTTGCCGTAGGCTGTGTCAACGTGATTTAATACCTTTTAAACGTTTACCTCCTGGCATGTCGCATAGCAGATATTTCAGCAACATTTTAAATGTGCATTCGATTTTTCCATTCTTACTGTCTACTTGAAGGGTGCTTGAACATAATGTCAGACATTGTTCTCTAATCTGGGGCTGGCTGGTAAAAGACGTAAAGCAAGAATGCACATTTACGGACACATTAGGAAAAACGCAGCCTGCCTAAAACTATTTTCTCCCAAGGCGTCATGCGATGAGAGTTGCTTTCATTGCTGTGCTTGTGGCCTTTTGATGCCTCGCTGCGCTCGTATCAAATGAGCCAGCCTAGATGTACTGTGTATATACAGTAGAGGTGTGCCTGAACTCTTTCGGCCTTTGCTATCTTCCCTCTGCTATCTCTCTCTCTCGCCCTGTAGTGACTGTACAGAGGACAAGGAGACCGAAGTCAAAGAGGAATCCAGCGGTAAGGATACTGCACCGCCACACGACTATGGCTAACCAGGGCACTTGTGAAGGTTACTCAAAGTTTTCATTCCCTTTTAATCATTAACTTCCACAAGCTGCAGCAATTAGCAGGAAATGGTGTAATATTAGCCCAGAAGCGAAGGAGCGTTGGGGTGGGGGAAAGATAAGCCTCTCTACTTGATGTGAGGTCTTGTTCCTTCCTCTGCGTTGGGTTTACAGCAATGGGACTTGGCTCGGTCTGCCTCGTGTGTTACAGTCGGGGGATTTTACCACCCCCACATTAAGCCACACTGGCTCATTCATCCACTCCCTCTTCACTGTGCTTCCCTTGGGGGGGGGGGGGGGGGGTGTTGGACCAGGACAAGCCCCCACTGGGGTCCGGCTCTACACTGGGTCCGGTGTGAGAGCGTGGGAACCCAGCTGTGAAGAGTGTGTGTGTAGGGGTAGGCCTACGTATGCAAGAACTACTCCAACCCCTAACAAAGTGGTTTACATCCCACCCCCCCTCCACGCACGCACATGCAAACGCGCACGTACACTGCTTAACACTCGCACAATGAGTGTCAATTCCAAGTGTTAAGCAGAGGGGTTGAGGCCAAAGTGTTCTTTCCATGACGTAAATTTCACCATGCGCACAAAATGTTGGCGGT
>JAOEHI010025337.1:0-26205 GCA_025447815.1 Percopsis transmontana
GCTAATCCCCTGCAGGTGCGCAGCCAAGAGGAGAGGCATGTAGCGTGCATGAGCCCGTGCACGCTGATCGTGACAGTGGGAGTGCAAAATGCAGCAATCGGAAGTGACACAGAGAAAATGAAGCAAGCAGAGGTTCATATACTATAGATGAAAGGATGAGATTGGTTCCTGAGGATGTGTGCAACTTTGATTGGTTGAGCTTGAATAAGGGTGAGAGAATACAATCCTTATACCCAGGATGTAAGTAAGTAGTCTTCCTGACTGAACGTTTTCTATAGTAAGTAAAGCTTAGTTGTTTGAGCCACTGTCACTGTTGATATCGTCCACTACAGCTCAATGTCACCATCAGTGATGTACAGCACAGCCGTCTTGGACATTCAACAATAACCAATGTTAATGACTTGTCTTAATATAAGTCTGATGCCTTATGGCTAACCCAAGGACACACATTGTTACAGTACCTCCAGGTATTTAGCATATGGAGAACCTATCACAATAAAAAGAAGCTCTAAAATAGACAGTTGGAAGGTTTCACTGGGGCTTTTGAAGTATGCTAGTTTGGTACATTTGTTTTTCTTGAGGAATTCAGAAATGAAGAAGCTTTTCTTGACCATTTGACCATCTGCCACTGGTGACTACATTGTGTGTGTATTTGACCAATCTAGCATCTGAGAGACTAATCAAAGGCATCAGTAAGGTGTAATGAATAACTTTACCCAGCAATGCACTTGACAGATATTATTGAATATTAAAGCCAATATATATTGATATTATTGGCTTTATTCAGTGCTTGATCCTTATTTGGCAAATTAACAGAGCTCTCTATCTGGCAAAATAAAGCAGTATCATTACTGCTCTGGGAAAAGTGTATCCTTGCAAACATATGCTCAGTAATGGAGGTAATATGATAGGAAGAAAATGTATATTCAATAAAACATTTCTTTGATTCATATAAATGAACAAAACACCTAAATATTTTTTTTCCTTATAAGATTCCATTTTAGGCTTAGTATTGCCCAGTTTCCATCATAATATTGTTTCTAGCTCACCAAGGAATTGTGGTCAACTGCTTATTATAACTAGCGTGAGTGATAGTTTGATGCAGTTATAGAAGAACTGTGATTTTCCATGGCATTAGTTCTTCATCTAAATAAAAACTTGGGTCTTCTAAAGCAGGAATTTCCAGAGCACTAAACATTCCAGACTTTGAGATGACAAACAGTTGAACAGTTGACAGCTGAACCAGCTTGTACCTAAATGCCATTCAGGATAGTAATGATGAACTGAGTGAACAGACAGACTGTCTCAAACAGTCTCAAACAGTACTGGGAACCAGAAATGTGCTGTCAGAAAATTCAGTTCATGAGCACTATTTTGAACAACGTAAGATAATCTTAAAATGTTACTGCTTATGGTTACTTGTCACTCAAATCCTTGTTTATACACACATATGTGTGTAAATAATACGGAAAGCTTATTTGCTTACAATAAAAAGAGTGTAATAGCCTACTTCTAAAGTCCAAATATTGGTACAAGTTATTAAAAGCTAGAACATTTTTCAAGGGCACTATGTTACAGTAAGTTTAATGTAGTGTATGCTAGATCAATGAGACATTACGGTTTATCCGGCAGCTGTGTTATCACAGATTTTCTCATTAGGCAGCGATGGCTAGTTTAGGCAGACATGACTGCATTATCTTTGCTACAAATCAAGGTTGTTGTATCAAACAAAAGGAAATTCCATGTCGTGACTCCCAGTTATCAGCCCTCACCACTGGAGGCTGTAGCATGCCTCTGGCCTGGGGGGTGTTTTGCAGGTGGTCTTGACCCAATTGACTGAAGGGGAAGGTCTAAACACACGAGAACTTGACCTGTGTGCATCACCTGTCAGCTAAAATATGCTGACACTGCTCCAGGGCGCAAATTTATCTGCTGAGAAACAGCGCTGCCCTCCTCATCTGTAAAACAGTTCAGCATTGGGAGGCTTTCTTCAGAGCACATCAAGAGATTATTTAATCAAGCAGTGTAGATGTATATTTGCCAAGCTTTCTCACTACTATAAATGAGGACTCAAAATTCTGGACTGGGATTCATTGGAAGTTTACCCATTTAAACCTTGTAACAGCAAAATACCTGTGCAAACAAAGATAAAAGATGATTAAATATAGGCATTACATACTATTTTTCTCAAACATGCAAGCTGTATAGTGTGTAAATGGATGTCATGTAAAATAAACATGTCTGGAACCACCCGCAAGATATAGGTCTTGTCAGGTAGACAAACCCACCTCCAAGGCAGCTTGACATGGTTTCGTTGTCTCGATGAGTAAGTCCAGAGCCTATCATCACATGAACTCTCAAGATGATGGAAAAGGACTATTTTGGTCTGTTGCATATTTCTCTAGCATCCTTTGCAAAGCCAAAGGTCATAAAGTGAATAAAGCTACAGTACATATTGAACAACCACAAAGGAAATGTGTGTTCCTCAATGTAACAATGTTAATTTCTCTATGAAATTGCAGTAAATCATGGCACACGGACAAACGTTTAAAGTGTCTTTTTATGGCCCTGGGTGGTCTAAAAATGGGGTTTATATACAGTATATGATGTTTATCCTGCGCAGCAGCCGGTGAACTCACTCTGAGAGCGTCCTCAGGCTTAGACCCTGAGCCTGCACTGGAACAAGACTCTTTAGAGCTTGGCAGATTGGTAACTGGCATTTGTGGATCTTCTGTTTAAAAATGAACACATGTTGGGAGTCTTGATGAGTTAAAGTGGGCTTGAACATATTTGTTGGGGGTCTTGATGAACTTGAGGTTTTCCAATCTCTTGACCCAAGGTGGGGGAGTGTCACAAACTATTAACCAGCTTTAATAGCAGGAAAATAGCATAAATATATACAAATGACCTAATCACCAGTGAAAATGATCCGACCCCGGCTTTTACCCACCACCAGCATAGAGGCTGCAGGGGAGGGGCACAGCCTCCTTGTCAACCCACGGGAACCCAAACAGAGTGCATGATTTTTTTCCTCAAAACCTATCAAGCACTACAACCATTAATATTCTCCAGCATTGCGTCGTATCCATCTAAACTGACCTGGGACACCAGCCAAAAAGAGCAGTAACTGCTGATGTCTGATGCAGATTGCATGTGGAAATCATTGGGGGGGTATATTATATGGTGGATTTCCTTTATAATGCAAAGCTGATTTCCTTACTACTGTGAGGACCCAGTGCGGTTGTTATGCACGTGTGGAAATGGAAAGAGACAAGCAGAACAACACGCTGTTGCAATGTGATGCTTGTCACAGGGCCATGGTTAAGTACTACTTGGTAACAGATAGTTGTGTATCTGCTGTGTTGATTTTAAACCTGCACGTTTCTCTGCACGTTGGGGGCATGTGGTGATGTCTCCAACATCTATCAATGCTAGTCTCTGGACACTGTTCTTATCATGAAGGTTGTCATGTACTGTAGGTCACAAGTAGTAGTTATTGTATTAAATGAATGTGTTTTCCTGACTCTTTCTCTTTCCTGACATTTAATGACTATACTTTTGCATTTGTTGCATTTTAATGAGGTTAAGGCTGTTTTTTTTTTGCTGTCTGTTTTTACTCTGGAACACAGTGAATTAGGAAGTCTCATCTCAAGAAAGAATACATGTGCAACAACTATTCAATTACATTATTACCATAACTGGCAGCAAAGATGGGATGCAAAATGGTGACCTGTATCTTTATGTGCCGCTCATACTTGTAACCAAACCTTCAGGTTTTAGAAATTCCTGCATACTTGCATACTGTGGCAGTACATTTTACAAAATATGTGTATTTTAGTGGCACACATGTATTTGTTATACTGTACACAGGTAAAAGGACTGTGTTTGTCTCTGAATCATATTTACAGCTTTTCTTGAATGATTTGGGAAAAGCTGGTATACTGTAGGTTAATAGCAGCTGGGGCACGTGTATATTGGAAGCAGATGTTGCGTGGAATGTCCACATGGAAAAGCTGATGGTGCTTATACCTCTACAGTAACAGTAGAGCCAATAGCATTTACAGCCAGCAGTCGACACAACAGAGTTAGTGGGGGGGGGGAGTTATCTGAGGCAGACTTAACACGGGCTTAATAGATCCAGACACAGCTGATACTTCCCCATGTATCATGATTGTCCCTTCTTATAATATATATATATATTTGTTAATTGTTGCAAAGATGTCTGAACATGTGGAAACTAGAAAATAATGTAAATAGGCCTAACATGCTATTGCATGTTAGGCCTATGGTTATGGCACAGGTTTTATATTTTGGGTGGAAACAGTTTTTCAAGATTAGCACACAAAGTCAGCAGGGGCAATACTCGATGTAAACTTGTGCTATCCAAGATACATGTATACAGTAGTACATAAACCTGTCTTTGTGTGGTGCTGCATAGGCCACAAGAAGCTGAATCACCCAGGCCTCAAGGTAGATTAATACTGCGGTTTAGCTTTGCTTCAATAGTAGGAGTTTGTTGTGATTTGAAAAGAGAATCATGGAAACCTCGCTACTATACCTCTGAGCATCAGTCTCTCTAGACTACTGATTTCCTGCTGCTAAATCACTTAGCATACTAATAGCTTGTGCGTTTTTGTGATATCACGCTTGATGATTTTTGCTTGCTGTTGGCTTCAATATCATGTTCATATTTCCAACGCAAGCTTCAGAACGAACTGAAAGACAACATCCACACTCTCAAATAACAGCCAGCCTTTCAATGATTAACATCTACGACAATACCATCTTGTATGATATTACAAAGTGATATACAGGCTGTGTTACTCTGCAATTTGATGTTCTTAAGAAGTTCTACAGCGTTAGATCATGTCTTCAGTGAAATTTCTGTGGTCAGCCTTAAGGGCACATTGTAGATGCATAAGTCAGGCTTTAAGACTATTTCCTACTGGATGTTTTGGGTTATTGGGATATAGGATATTTGGGTTCAATTTATTTCCATTTTGCGGTTCTTTTATAAATGAGACGGATCATGCCTGGGGTATATAATTTTTTTTTTGGTGGGGGGGGGGTATCTTCAAGTATGTTTTCTGAGATGTTCAATTGTCTGGAGGACCATCGTGTTACAAAGGGTTGGGTTTTTTGTGTGCATCGCGTGTCCTTGAGCGATCATGTTGGCAGGCTGTCGTGTGTTCAGTAAATTTTGGTGACAAAAGTTCCTGACAGATGTTTTCAATATTTACTTTCTCCAACAGATTTTGAGTCTTTGACAAATCAACACATTCCTCTATCCCCATCAAGAGACAAACCATGTGTTTTATATTGCAGTGTTTGGTTGGTTAAAATAAATTACTCAGGTAAATAAAGGAGAATAGAATATTCTATTATATATATTCTTGAATCTTGGCTGTCGTATCAATTTTATTCACATATTGTATCTATTTCCTATTATCGCAAGAATATGAATAACATTAATGCATGTACTGTACATGAATCTCCCTTTGGTACACTGGAAAGGATTAGTAAGGGTTAGTATTAAGGCTAACTACTATACAGTAGCTTGACGACTATCAACCACAACACAACATAATTATATTTCTCTAAATTAAATTAAATAGAAGGTTCTTTTGTTTGTTTGTGCGTTTAAGCCTCAAACCTATCAACATCAATTAAAGACCATAGTGCCTATTTAAGTAGCAGGTAATTTACAAAGTAATTTAATCTAGACCAATCATTGCTATTAATCCAACATTGACAGGTAAAAAGGTTTCGCTGAATATAAATCCTGGTGATATGGATTATTAACTATCATCATCGAAATCATGTAATCAGCATTTTTTTTTTTTGTAAATGTTTTGTCCATTTGCATATTATAGCCTACAAACTACACTGACATTCTAAAAGAAGTAGATACATGTTAAGAATGCACATAGAGAACAAATGGGTTTTTATTACTTCATGGAATGATTCAGAAAATGTGTTTTTGGCCTAGATAGCAGAGCTCTGACATTTATCAGTATGCCACACACCTAGCATTAAATACCACAGCACCTTTAAAGTTAAGGCATAACCTTTCCACGAATAATCCCTCAGTAGGAACTAGAAAATATTTTAATAGGAATTATATACATAATAGGCAATGTCTAAACTCAAGCAACAGCTTTTGCAACAGCTTTTGCAACAGCTTTTGCAACAGCTTTTGTCCGATAATAATAAATTAGTACAAATTATTGTTATTGTATTTTTAGAATGACTGACTTTCCTCCAAAATAGCAATGTGCACAACAGCAGGTATGACTGAAATGATCTGGCGGGAACATTGTGGCTGACCACAGCTATGGGAGGAGAGTGGAGACTCCATATAAACAGTCACCTTGTCTTAATCCATCTTTGTTGTATTTGAGAGAAGACAGCTTCATATTGTTTACACTATGTCATCGCTGGACCGTGATGAAGTGCTTTAGGTCATCTGTGGGACTATTGACTATTCCCTCACGTTTTAAGATGAGGGCTGCATTGTGCCAGACACCCCTTGGTGACCTGCAAGACCGCCAGTCTGGAAAATGGAATATTAACATCTCGAATGCGAGAATTTCATTTCAAAACATCAATATTTTTTACATTTTTCTTACTTTTGAGTTTGGATCCATTTCAAGTTTGTGTGTGACAAAGTGATGTTAGCTACTATGCAAATTGCCTGGGTGAATATTGTGAATCGGGACAAAAATGTGTGATAGCATAGCTCATTTATCATAGTCAAAGGTTTGAACTCCAGCTGGAGATCTTTTTCAGATCACGGCCAGGATTCTTCTCTAGGACAGACCCACTGCCAACAAACACAGCCACAGCTGAGGAAGAAAATAAAGCCTCTTATACGTGAAATATGCTGCAATGACTTGGTGTCCCATTTTTCTCTGTTTATAAGCATGCACGTTACCAAAGTCCTTATGTGCAAGTCTGGCTACTCGGCAGCCATCTTGGTTACGCCCGTGGGCAGTTATTTTGGGCTAACAAGACCAGACCCCTATCTAAATGAATGGATAGAGAGCCATAACTTCATAACACTTTCAATATACATAAAACCTGCATGTATAGAATCACAATGGTCAGTGAACCACACGATTGGCTTAATAGGTTTCCCGGTTCGGCCGTTATAAAGCAGACATCATGGATTACATCACATGTAATCCATTACCGACCATCCAAGCTAACAAAATATATAAGATGACCTCTCACAATTGAGAACTTTTAATGATAAAAATGTTTTATTAAGGGACTGTGCTTGAAGAACAACACTTCCAGTAATTAATAAAACAATAGCCCAGCCTTTTTCTCCATTTCGTCAGACATTTGCACTTCCCTTGGCAAATTCCAGAAGACTGACATATACTATAAAAATAAAACGTGTTTTCCCTGATTGACTGTTGTGAAACGCTACATCCTGACTGGGAACAAAATCGGACCATTAGCGTTAATTCTTATCTAATATCTAGATGTGTTGTGTTTCTTGAAACCTTAATATTGCACCGTCTACTGTTATATTAAATTGCAGCCACAGTTTGATTTCTGATTAAAACATATAACAATGAACTAGTAAAGTAAACAGCTGTTAGACTTTTGGACCAATGATTTTATTTGTGTAATTATTGCATTATTGCATGTTCCCAATGAATTTATATCTCATTTTAACCCCATAAAAATAACAATTTAGACATACTTCTCGTCTCTCTATACACTCTATTGTTAATACTTTCTTTTTTTGGCAGTGTATTGCCACTGTTTCAGTAAACGATGCATTTCAAAGACAAAATAAAACAAGATAGTATGACACCCATTGGTGTTTTACAACTGTTTCTTGCCCACTTTTATTTTGGGAATCATCATCATTGATTAACAGCATGCTTCATAAACTGACAAATACACATAGTGTGCATAGTGTTACAAATATGAATACCGTCACTGACATACTAGGCACTGAAATTTATTTGTAGAAACATGTTTTTTACCAAAAGCACTTAAATCAAACCCTGCCGTTTTCTGAAAAGGTCTGACTCATGCTTTCAGTAAACGCATCAAAGACCCAGAGGGGACCATCCAAAACGAAGTAGATGGAAAACCTGTGATGGGACAAGTACTATGCTTTGAAATAGTATGGACTTTTTTCTTTATGTAGACATGTTCAGAAATGTCGGGCCTTTGATTCAAATTGGTTATATAAGGATTAATGGTCCCCTGGAGCTTGCAATAGGGGCATGTTTGTTCTTTTGCTAGATTAACAAACAGCAGATTGTTCTCTTTTGTACACTGGCGGTGCTAGCCAAACCAGACATTCCAGCCACCTCCATTCATAAATCCTACAGTGTTCAAGCTTGCGCTTTAGTGTACAGATTTATCCAAAGCGGAGTCTGTTATGTAATTTAATACTTCCATTCTTATTTATTCTCAGGCTTTTAACAGTGGCTGCCCCAGTCTCAAAGCAGGACCAAGAGTGAGGACGCTTCCATATAAGGACAAGGCTACTGTATCATCCATGGCCTTCCCCCAGTAAGTAACACCCAGGCGGAAACAGTATGTGATTGTAGAATTCATGAATCCAGTATTTCCTGCCTTTCTGTCTCCTCCTTGTCCTTATCTGTTTGGTACTCATCCTCATATTTATTGTGTCTCTGAATATGTGCTTGTTGCTATGTTTTCTGGCAGCAGTTTATTTACTGGAATTATGTCTGTGTAAACTCTCCAGTGTGTGGATGAGCCACAGCATTGTTTTACTCTGGCAGAACCGCTAGCATGTAATTTGTTTAACTTGGATGATCCATTTCAGGGTTCACAGTTGACCTCATGAGCCTTTTGCTTACTGAATGAGTTGACAAATCAGTTGTTTAAATTGAGTCTTATTCACAACGAGGGTGAAGGATTGGCTACTGAGTCCCAGTGACAGTGTATTGTCTGGTGAGGATTAGGTCATGCATGTTTCAACAATGACCTCCCCGTTGTTGGAAAGAGGCTTGATCCACAAGGGGATGTGTGTTATCACAGGCTCACTGGTTCTTTGACTTTATTTAAGATTGGCTAACAGAGCAAGCGTGAACTCTTGAGAGCTACAAGACGGTTATCTTTTGGCGTGAACTTCAAAGGTGTCCCCACAGACAGAATTTACCACTGCTGCATGCTTTACAGCTGTAAAAATGTAAAGTTAACAAATAAACCCTATGCGCAATCAGACAGAGAAGCATCACAGTGCTTCCATTATACAAGAGCTCTGGATTTATTCAACAAGTTCTTCTCCTGGCCTTGTGGATTGGAGAGAATAAAGAGGGGACGTGAGAGAGAGACTTGATGCTTCTGAATTGAAGAAGACTACTAGATTTGGATTGATATCATTCAGCCCAGTACGTTATCGAAACTGACAATTCTACCTCCAGTTTCATTCTGCATAACAGAGATAGTCTCCAAGCAACCAAAACATTTTTTAAGATGATCTGTTTATTGTATTTTATTAACAAAACAAATGACACTGCAAAACGTTACAGCCAGTTGACAAGGACAGTACAAAGTGATTCAGCAGGCAAAAAGTGTTAAGTGAAGTGTTGTCTGGGCTCGTCTCCATATTGGGGCTGGCAGGCTCTGGTCTTTGTCTGGGTGAAAGCTGCTACTTTCCCATTTCCTTCTCCCCTTCTCTTCATCTCCCCACTGAGGTAAAAATGAGTCACTGAGTCAGCAGCTGGTCTCCGTCATTCCCCAATATCTCCCAGGATTCCATGGGGGAACAGCCCACACTGGAGTCCAAACTACAGCACTTAGACGACATCACTTCCTCCTTTTCCTTTTATGGACATGCCCCTGAGTCTGAAGTGATCCATGATCATCACATAGATTTTTGGGATCTGTTCACATATCAATGGTACATGGTGCTTATGGATAGTAGGCCCTCTACAGTTGTGACGGTGGTGCGTGATGAGCGAGAGTAAGCGCGAGCCAGCGAAACACACACAAGCGGAGTTACGGGTGAAACGCTATAAGCGTTGTTTTAATACGAAACACACACACACACAGGGCATAAGCCCAAACAATGACCAACAGCAACTTGTGCTGTTGGTGAAACTTAAATAGTCCACTACTCAAACACCTAAGGAGGCGCACCTGTGGGGCGCGCATAGGCCTGTGCGCGCCGATCGTGACAACAGTGTTTTTTGTTTAAACAAATCCTGTGGCCAGATATATATATATATATATATATATAAAATGTTGTGTATTTATTTTATTTTGAAATATATTATCTCCTTTTAAATCAATTACATTACAATGTTTTCCTTGTGGAGGCAACCTACATTATTTGGATATAGGCTTAGCAGCAGTACGGGTGTTGAAATAAATAAAATAACACACATTCAAAATTAACCTCTTGAATGTGTTTTATTAATCTCTAAGGACCTCTATTTGGCAGATTTACTATTAGGGCCCTTTCTGGGTTTCCGGGTGAAGCGGAGACGCATGGCGCAAGTTTACGCTAAGGCTAATGCTTTTTTGCAAATTTCAGGGGGTTGGGCTTCACCAGGAGCTATGGTGGCTCAGTAAAATTTAATTAGAATGAATAAAGTATCAGTAGGAGAGGTGGGGGCCAATCAACTTATCTCATTCCGTTTAATCAATCTAGGCAATCAGTTTGTCCTTTCAGGTTGAATGAGGTTAACAGAAATATTGAAATCCCGTCACCATGTTGTTTTCCATCCGTAAAGATGCACATTGACTGTTTTATGTTGGAAGCCAATGGCACATGTGCATATATTTTGTTTTGTTATTAAAAAGGTTAAGGACAGTAGTCATTAGTTAAATTATTCACGAAACAGGACAACATAACATACACAAAAGTGGCATGTGTGACATGGTCTGACCAGGCGGAGACCCTAGCACAATATTTGGTTTTATTTGACACCAAACTAGCACTGCGCCTCCTGATTTTTGCTGACACACACTCTACAGCGCCCCCACGGCCATTTCGGCGCAGCGATGTCATGGCAAGCTGGGAAATTAGCAAACGCGCATAGGCGAGAGAAAAGCCACCTTGCAACGAAATTGTCACATCAACGGTAAAGCTGCCACCGGCAATGCGCCGTCCATAAACTAGAGCCCTTAGTTTAGTTCGGTTCAACTGTTATAAATAATGTTAGCTCACATCCGCAATTGGAATTACAATATACCGATTTTGTTGATGTGTAGTGCTGCTGTCTGGAATTGTGATAGTTTCATTCAGGTTAGTATTTGCCATTTCTGAGCAAAGGCAGCTGCTATCTATGACACCAATGAAGAAACTGCAACTAGTCTTGTTTTGGCAAATATCACCACATTTTACTTTTTACAGAATATTCCTGAATATTCATTCAGTTCTACGTTTCTTAGGGCTGTTGTTTGAGGCTGAGTGGATTCCATTATTTCATGTTTAAACCAAGGTGTTTAGTTTTCTCATTCCACCGTCTGCCAGGACAGTCAGGTTTCTGTCTTGCTCCTTCTCGTCTTCCTTTTCTCCTCTCCCTGTGCGAGGGAGGAAGCATGGCATGCGGAGAGGCGCAATGGAAGCTATCCGCCCTTCTGTTTTGTCCAGACAGGGAGATCAGTGTTGAATCTGTCAGTGTCGACTGACTTTCAGGAGATTTGTGTGGAGGACCTGGTGGAAAATGAAGCAGGAATCTTTGTAGACTGTCAGCCCAACTGTCCATCCTTTCACCTGTTTTGCTTTCCAGGTGGGACATTGACTGTCAACATATTATTAAATTATTAAGGTGGTTTAGATTTCCACCTGACATTTCATGACCTAAAGCAATTTTAGCCTTAATATGTCTTGGTTGGAGAGAGCTTCATTTTAAGAAATAATTAATAAGAAAAAGCATTTTGTAGTTGAACAGCTTTATGGTCAAAAAATACAACCAAGCAATCATCAATAAAATAAGATTGACATCTTAATTGTAACTATATTATTTCCGTGAATATTTTAGCTACAAATTATGTAAAAATGAAAATAAACCAATGAAGGCAATAGATTTTTATTGTTTTTGGGATAATGGTATTATTTAGACACCATGTGTCTGCCTCATTCTTGGATCTTTAGGGTTTACTGAATCAAGCCAGCACTTCTTTACCAGATTTTCAACTACGGCTGGATACAGCAGGCAGCATCAGTCTTGTAACAGGCGTTGCAACTTGTGCTTGTAGTTTGATTGTGTTGAGATATGCAGTACCGTTACTGATAATTACAATGTTACGGTTCTGTCTGACAATGCTGTGCTCAACAGATCATGATCATGAGTATTAAGAACTTGTTAAGGGGACTTTTCTGATTCATGTGGGACTTGGTTTTCTCCCTGGCTCACCCATTCTGCTATGTATTGCTTGGCTCCCGAGCCATATAAGACCATGCTTCTGTACACTGGCCAGACTAGTTTTCTCTCATTTGAGTTCAAATGCTGCTTTATAGCTTGAATTTTGTGTAGTAAAAGCAAAAGGTGAACAAGTAAGGAAATGAACTCAAAGCTCACGGGTAAAGGAACAAACAGGAGAGCTTTGCTTTAGCATCCTTAGAAGACATTTCTCACTAAAAGCTCTGGGAGGAGGCCATTATATTTCAAGTTTGCCTCATTCGGGGTCCATCTCACTTGGGGACCAGCACACACCCCATTTTATATAAGCCACAGCGGTGAGCCTGTGAGATCAGTAAGAACAGAGACTGACAAAAGCTTAGCTGTGGAGCCAGCCTTGCGTAATCCAAATCACTGTCAGTTAGTATTCATTTAGAGTCCAGACTAACACATACGAGACCTCGGGGCAGGAGAACAAGTCTAAACATCTGCAGATCTCAGAAGATTCCCATCTTCTGAGAAAATATGGCAATCAGAAACCCCATGGCTGAAAACACCTTTATCCACTCATCGGGTCCCTTTTAACACCCCGGCAATGGATCTGCTCATTTTAATGCTCGTTTATGAGATACTTTAGCTATTGGCAATATTTTGGGTTTTGTGTCAATGTGGGACCAATTTGCAAGCATTTCACCAGTGTTTTATTTCAGACTGCCACTTTATGAAAGAGCCAGTTCTTTAGCTTCCAAAACCAACTATTCATAATTCATGTACATTCTCAAGGTGACTTAGTTCAGATTGTTATGGGACTAAGGCTGGTTAACAATCGCAAATCATTCAGGCAGTTTCGACATCTGTCATTTGTATGTGTATACCTCTGTGTGCACATCTACAAACTGATCCTATGTGAACATACTGTACAGCTTAGAAACCCACAGCTGACCATTGGAAAGAGCTGTCCAAGCTGGCAGCGGGTCAGATGGCAAGTCTAACTCTTTGGGGGACAGTGGGAGTGAGAAGAGGTCATGAGCAGGCAGGAAAGTGAGCTTTGAGTCATGCGGCACAATGGAGTGAGTCACGCCTCTTCAGTGCCGTGAGACTGACGGGTGTTTGGAACGGTCGCTGCAGTGGAAGTAGCCGGAGTGCTGAGCCACGACTGGAGAGTTTCTGCATGTGTGTGTGTGTGAGTGAGACGGGAGTGTGCGCTGGTGAGCTTTCCCTGCACCGCATGTGCAGTCGAACATAGCACACACACACACGCACAGTAAAAATTAGGGACATTTTCCGGTCATGGTTCTCACTTTGGTCTTATAATCACTCATTATGAAAATGTTACTTGAGTGAGTTTATTGGTTTCCTTACAAAAATATCTTTTAAAGATGGAGTTGATTAGTTGTTCCCAATCAGGTGTCTGCATTGCCAGCTTTCTCTTAGGGTCGTATTTCATTTTTGTATTTTGGTAATCCTTTGTCGCTAGCCTGACAGGCTGTAATTCTTGGTAATAAAGACCTGATTTTTTTTTATTGTGGGTTCAAAGAAGGGCCATTAATATTTCTATGCCTTCTTTTAAGCCTTAGGTCTGCTGAGTGTGGGCCTTGTTTTTTCACATTCTTTTGCATTTCTATTTTTAAGTATAGACATGGGGGGCATCACTGTCAGTTCTTGTCAGTTTACATACAAGAGATAGGACATATGTGGATACTACTAAACATTAGAAAAATATCACCATTATTTTAAACTAATTTCTGGTTGAAACAGACTGTGGGGAACCAAAATGTGACACTGATAGAAAAGAGTTTACTCCCAACATGTTCTGAAGTTCCCCTACCTCAGATTGCCATATGTGTTTTATTTTAGCTGTTTAATCGTGAAATTGGTTGGTTTATATATTTTTTTTTATCAGAAATGTCCATCTAAAGATTCAGAGAAAGGAATGTAGTGATCACATTATTGGACTATTAATAACAGTCTTAGTAAGGTATTCTTATTCAAGCACAGTCCTGTTCTAACTGGCTGAGCCTGGGATGAATAAAGTGAAACAGATTTCCACAAACATAGGGAAAGCGTGTCATCGGCAGAACCGTTATTTTCTTTTGAAAGAGATTGCACAAACCACAGCAGGAAGGGCAGCTGACATCCTCCTTCAGAAGTATTCCATCTTGTTCTCTTATAATGTGGAATGTGGAGGATAGGGCTATGCAGTCTTAAATCTATCAATTATATTTCTGCAGACTCATGTTTTTCTCAACTCCCCAACTTGGTCTTTCAATGTGGACATCTCTGTTGTCATTGGCCATAAAAGATGTATTTACTCCCTGCAGTGTGATTTTATGATCTGCATCTGTTATTGTGTTACTGCGGTTTCAAGGTCAGCCATTTCCACAGCCACGTGGAAATCCTATCCAAATTCAAAGTAGTAGTAGTTTTTTCACATCAGTACGAGAAGAACACAGTGACGGGCCTGTTGCATTTTGCTATATTTTAATGATGTGTTTTTGAATTGACTATCACAGTATCGCAGTAAGATGAAGAAAGTAAATCAAAATTTGCTAACACAGGTGGCCTTGGCACAAAATATATTTTTACTTGTTTTTCATCTTCACACAGAATGCCAATGTGGCAGAACTGGCGCAGATGACCAAGAGATTTATGTTCATTTATTTGCACCAGCCAAAACAAAAATCATTATTAATGGATTGAAAATATGTGAGTTGGGTGGTTTGTTAGCCTAATTCAAATATTTGCTTTCCAAATGTGGAGTGAAATCTAAAAGAATGTCCACATAAATCTACCAACACAAACACATAAATAATATAACATAAATAATAACAATCATTATTTGAAATCCTGCCATGGCTTATTTGCAAACACTTCACTCAGCTAGGAATAATCATTGTTGAGGGAAAAATATGGATTCATTTTAAAGCATATACATGTATTTCCTTTGTATAATCTCTAATTGTATAATCTATGCGTCAGATTATTTTGTAAGACAACATCTTGCATAACAGGAACATTCAGTGTCTGAATGTACGATGAGGTAGAGGCCCACAACTCTGGCAAATGGTCCGGATATCAACATTTTATATCCGGACCCTCGGCCATTACAGGCTGCTCCATCAGATAAACACCCCGAAGACCTGAGGACATTCCAGGGGTTCCAATCACCATGTGGAAAAGCCAGAGGATAGTTTGGGCTGAAGATAAGAGTTACATAGAGGATCATGGGTAAAGAACTTTTTTAGTACAGGATATTTCTAAACAAGATATATTTGGGAAAGTATATCAGTTTAATTGTGAAGCTTTTTTCCAGAATTCTTACATTTACTCGATACTATAGATAGATATTTTCTTTCATATTATTTGAAACAAAAAAGTCCAGAATTTTGTGTGTAATTGTCCCAGAGATCGCCCTATTAGTTTGTCCACATATGAAGGCATGTGTCAAGCACTTGTAAATCGATTTTGGATAAGGGCGAATCACTCAGACCTGCAAATACAGATCTTCCAAAACACAAGTAGGATTATATAGGATGTAATCCAAACTGACTGCTATGTTACAAAAATATACTTTTTGTTCCAAATATACTTTTTGTTCCAGCCTTGTGCTGTGCTTCATCCTTTTAATTGAGATGACATCGGAAAGGCTGAACCGGTTTGAGGTGGCAAGCAAAACACTGTGGATCCATATAGTGTTTGGTTTAGATTTGCTGGTAGAACAAACAGTAAAGTTAGGTTTTAGACAGGATCACCCACGCATCTTTTCCCCTAGAGCTTACATTAGCCAAGGGAAGTCACAACACCCCGGCTTTTTTTGTTAGTCTGCATTTGGACCACTCGACCACAAGACATTACATCTTGCGTGACTGCTGTCAGCGTGGTCATTAAGTCTTTCAGCCTGTCTCTGTTTAAACAAGCTCCTATAACAGCCAGTGGATACGTAAAACCCATTCCCCGCCACAGGATGATTTGGTTCTCTCTGCCCAAATTCACATCCAGGTCCATTTAATGGTTAGTCAAACATGCTTATTGTAAAGTAGAAAAACACTATGTGCCTTGTTTTTGTTAGCTTGTGAGAACTGGCTCCAAGAGCTACAAACATCTGTTCCACTTATCACCAAAGACAGGGATAATATACGGTACACTGTGTAGTTTCTGCTTTATAGCAAATGGTTACATAATAATTTACTCACACGATAATTTACGGTTATTTAATTTTATAATTACCATTTCTGTGTATATAGACCTAAGAATCTACAGTATAGGTTAATGTCTACTAAAAAGAACCACAGTAAACTACTGTAAACATTATAAATCACCAAAGTGTTACTACATCTGGAATGAGTCTATCCATAGGTGGCACTGAAACCAGCTACAGAGCCCAGAGAACTCTCAACTGGACCCATACGGATGGTCTGGGTAAGGGGGGGGGGCATACTGTGTGTCTGAGTACTTTTTTAGAATGTCCCAAAGCCAAGGACATCAAGGTGTTCTAATGTTAATACCGCCTGTTGCTGCTAGACAAATTCTCTGAATATTATTCTGTGATTCGAGACATCTGTGTTTTTGCAGTGAGCCATTCAGTCAGCCACTGTCAGACAGGCTGGTGAGGAGGGAAGCGTTTCAAAGTACACAGGAGATGCACGTCGGCCATTCCACTCCATCTCTGAACTCTCCACAAACACTGAAACCATCAAACCGTCGAGCGAGATGGGCTAGTATTTCGAAAACAGCCTCGAAGATGATTACCTTTACAGCCTGGCATGTGGCTTTGTGGGAACAGACAACTTTCAGCACTGTCACTTATTCATTCATCTGCATTAAAACTCATTTAGAAGCTCGCCCTCTCACCTTCTCTCTCTCATATAACCCCGCCACCACACACACACACACACACACACACAAACACTCACACACACACACACGCACGGTCATACCCATACAGGGTACATACAAACTACACCCTTGAGTATTTCAGGCAGCCCGAGTGTTCACCACGGCCTCCCCACCGTGGGAGTAGACACGTCAATACGGTATGTCAGTGGAGGGGAAATGAAAACGTGACATGTCAGACTTATATCTCAGGAGAATACAAAAGAAGCAGTGGGAATTTCTAACCTTATTTTTAGTATTTTTCTGTGCTGAAAGGTCGGTCAGTGGCCCCCACCCCTGGTATGACCAGCACGGTGGATCATACTCAAATTCCTAAAGAAGAGATATGCCCGAGTCAACTCCCCGTAGAAAACAAGGTGGTGAAATATCACTTAATGGTTTTCCCCTGGGCACCCCTGGTTTCCCTAACAGCAGGTGAGTGTCATGTCCAATAGGGGCAGCAGGCACTGGTTTAATCGCTCCAAAGGGTTGGTGGTTTCCACCACTCTCTTCCCATCCCAGTGTGAGGACTGCGTAGTATGGCTGCTACACATGCCTGGAACTTTGCAGACACAGACGCAGGGACCGCAGACTCGCTCCATGTGTGTTTTTAAAGGGGCTGCAACTGGTTCGGGGGAACGTCCGACCACCACTGTGGCTGGTTTATCACTTCATTCCTATCTAAATAGCTTCAACATCAGAGAGGTACTTCTTGTGTTACCATTCCTGAACACTGCGGACCTGTAAGCCACCCCCTGACCTTTCCGCTGACAGCGCTCCGATCTTGAACAGTGATAGTGATGTTTTTGTACCTGAAACCACAGAGGTGGCCCATTCACCTGTACATAGCCGGGCGCTCTTCAGTAATCTAGCTCTGACAGTGGACATGGATCAACAGGCCCATTTCGCTGTTAGTGTGGCGAGTGCAGGTGCAGAAAAGAGACGTGGCAACGAAGGGGCAATAAACGCACACAGCCTACATTTAATGTTCACACTTACAGCGTAGGACCACACTTACAGTGGTTCAAGAACAGGTAATTCCAAGACAACAGGTAATTCCAAACAACGTGCCATAGTGACATCCCTAACGAACAATAACTCCTCATCACCCCCTCTCCGGCTTTAAAGGCTGAGAGAGGGCAGTGCTGAGGAGATGCAGGACAGGTGTGCGCGATTGAGAGTGCGTTGGGTGAATGGATGGCCGTCGGCCGGTGGTTCAGTACACCAGCGAGCTAGAGAGGAGGGGCGGGGGCGCTCCTGTTGTTACAGTTAGCCACATTTCCATCAATGAAAGGTCTCCCGGATACGATGCTTGAGAAAACAATGGTCAGGCAAAAGTAGGGGAGACAGAGAGGCTGCCTGGCATGAGTGATAGCCCAGACACAGGATAGGCACAACAGGCCTGGCATTGTTCCCTGTGGAATGTCACATTCTGTAAAAAACTGTGGTGCACGGTGCCAATCTGCCATGGCGACTGTGTCATCGTGTCTGTTCTGCGTGTAGAGAGCCCTGAGATCATGTAGCTGAATTAATGTGATCCTCATGTCTCGGGGGAATGCAGAAATATTTTCAGCAATGACGTAGGAAGATGCTTCATGCTGGGGCTGCTAATGTGTCACAGCACTGAATTGAGTAACAGCAGGCTTTTTAGTTGCTGATACATATTACATGACTACATTGTTAACTTACACTATGGAATTTTGGGTGGTCATCTCTTCGATGGATTACCCCTGGATTTGACGTGTTACGTGTTATTAATCTGTTGAAGAAGGCTTCCTTAGGGGAATGTACGGGTACTCCCAAAGTATGTTAGGGTTTAAAAAAAAAAAGAGAGAGAAATGCTTTCTTTAACGCTCATTTGACTGAAACACTGGCAGCAGACGTTGGCACTTCAAGAAAGAAGATATACTGTATCCAATTAATACTTATGTCTGAAAAGAAAATAATATAGAAATGTTCTTTGACAGCACATTTATTGAGAAGTTTTAACATCAACCTCAGGGTGGTGTTGCAGCAGACTCAAAAGATCTGATCTCAGACAGGGTCCGTCAGCTTTAACGGACCCTAATGTGGACGTCTTGTACAGAGATGCAAGTCCCAGTGCCAACATCAGCCTATTTGATGACATAACCCTGTTGCTGTACACAGGGGTGGATTACCGAACAGGCCTAGTCTCTGAAGTCGCTGATATTAACTTCTTGTCGCATAGTCAAAGGAATTAGTCATTCATGTAAGTAACAGTAACTTTACGTGCCATGCCCCGGGGGCCCATTGTTTCATAATCCGCCTATGGCTGTACAGCTCACAAGGCTTGTGGTAGAGATTGGACCAAGAGCATGGTCAATTTATCCTGAAGTCTAGTCCAAAGGGAACTATTGATGAGGGTACAGAAGGTAAAAAAGAAGGTTGAGATCTCTTTCCTTAATAACTGTGAACAAATGAAAAGTCTCTTTACTAACTTAGTGGTTATACTAATTGAAGAGTGTCCAATAGCACTTAACCTAATGTCTCGCCCATTCATGACGGGATCACTGACTAGGGGAGACGCACAAAATACACATTTTTGCATTAGAGCTGCCCGGAACTGCACAGAAACTTTCCAATATGTAAATAATCACATAGCACATCATAATTGGCGAAAGCTATTGATGTCTGTTGATGAAAGTGTGTATTTATGTAAATAAAAGGAGTTTAATCTAGGAGCACGTTGTAGAGTTAAAGGACAGTGTTTAGATATGCTCACTTTAATGTTGTTGAATAGCCCTATTAGAAAATTGTAGACTACTGTAGCTATTATTCGGGTACTGCTTTCAATAGCAACCTCAATTATGAGGCATTGTGGGGGGGTGGGGGGGTGGGGGGGGGTTATGAAGAAAAATGTGTTCTTTATTTTGCCCCACACACTGTGTGCAAGCTTAAAAATACAATCTTCTTCAGCAAGTCTTCTTGCTGCCTTGTTTGCTTAAGATTTACTGTCACGATTTAGCGTGTTCACAGGGGGCCTATGCCATAACTTGTGTTGATGCTACACGCTGGGGTCCTGAAAGTCACTGTGCTGCCGTTATTAAGAGAACTATGCCAAGAATTTGGCGAGATGTGGCGGTGTCTTAGTGGAGGTCTACGGCTGCTGAACAGTGGCGCTTTGGTTCTGGGAGGCTTGATAAGGAGCGACACGCAGGACCTTGAATTCATTAGGTCCCCAGACAGCACCAGTAGCTCGTGGGATCAAGCACTGCGTCTTGATCTCTCATGGAGAGAAATACCTCACAGAAGCCTTTTAAAGCAGATCTGCCCGAGAACTCTTGGAAATAGATAAACACTGTGGCTGTGCCGCGGCATTGGGGAATTGTATGGCTACATCATTGTAAGAATCTATATTGGAGTTTTATATGAAGCAAGGAAAATCCGATTGCCTGGCTCACATGTGGTCTTGTAAGGAGTCATCCATGTGTGGGTTTGCAAGGCAATAAGCCTGAGAAGAGGAAACGTTTGGCTATGTGGGTGTCACAGCAATTTAGTCTGCCATGATGCACTGTAGAGGGAAAACAAAACGTTATTGTTAAGGTCAGATCTCAGCCAAAACAAGAGATCACACCTCAAATCGGAGAACATCCTGGTAAACGGATTCCAAAGAAGAAATTAACCTGATGAGGACTGACAAGTCAAATTCCAGCCTCTCAAAAGAAGGGTTAAGCCCCTCCACTTCCTAATCTCGGAGGAACGCTAGTCAAGAAGGTGCCAGATCTCCTTGACCTCTTCCACTGCAGGTGATAGCCCACGCAATGATTTATCCTATCAGGGAAGGGCCCGGAAATGTGGGGGGGATTTCAAAGAGCCTTATCAGCCTGCAATTTCTTTCAAATGACTAATGAGCAGTGAGAGGACAAAAACTACAAAGAGGGATAGATAACTACAGTAAAGTGAAATAGACTAGGATGGCAGAGAGATGCCAGAGATGGCAAAAAAGGAACAATTTCTGTCAACAAAGACCTTTTAAAACATTGCCACAAACCTGCTGTGTCTCTCCCGTACGCAGTAATAAGCACACCGTATTTCAGTAACAGAATCAGATCTAAAGTGACATGTTATTTTTTTTCCCTTGCTTTTTTCCTGGATTGCGATCAATCTTTTTCATTTTTTAAGAAATCACTTGGAGAAAATAATAAAAAACTACTGTATGTATGACACATAAATAATGTTCTAGGGATAAAACTGCATGCCATTAATGACAGATCTTTATATTAAGATACAATACATGGACATTTACAATCGTAGAAAACTTGCCAGCATTTCCCGTCAGTTTTATATTGACAATACCAGTCCAAGCTGTAAATAAAAAAATATAAATATGGTTACTAAATATCATAACCAGTCAGTCTAGCATTGCAAGCTCCGTGCTCCAGACGCCCCGCTGGTTTCTGAGGTCTGGACTCAAAACCACTTGTAACACGTCTCTCTCACTCAATGGAGTTACCATAATAGAGTGTAGTGGAACAGTGAAGGGCTACACACCCGGTGCTAGGCCTTCATATTAAACATCCATTTACAATAAGAGATTGGATACCACATGCCCCCTGATAGTGCCACATGCATGCCGAGTGCCGAGTAGGCATGCCAAAGACACGCAAGTGTGATGTGGGACAGCTGAAACGCTGCGTATCTAACTCCTGGCAGATAACACAGAACTGTCGGGTGTCCGTTGTTGAGAAAGGCAAACCTGTGGCTAGACGGGTGTCCGACTACATTCTTGGCTAGCGCCTTTCACCTCAAATATAATGTGACACATTCTGACAATGGAAACTGTTGCAGTATTGATTTCCATCTTAACCCTCTCATGGTCCTGTATTTAGAACTCAAGGAAACATACAGGTATAGGCCCATGCACTTCCAGCTGGCAGATGATTCCCCATGCCACTTGGCCATCTTGCCCCCAAAGGTAGAGCATGTCACCAACAGTGACACTCAACTCTTGGGTCATCGTTGCCAAAATATATGCATAAGTGGTGTTTTACGGTGCTTTGAGATTAAAATAGCCACATTATGACATGGTGGATGACAGATTTTGCATTTAGTATTTTGCATGTGCTGAGAAACATGATTAAGGTGATTAATGATGCGAGGTCCACATTTATGAGAGCTTGACAACTGACGTGTTGGTTGTCGTGACCGTTATTGTAGATTCACTACAACGGTAGCGTGAGTCATGACGTGAACAACACTTCTTTGGAAAAAGTGCCTTCTACCAGTATACACCCAAACCTCAAGAATCCTTAAGTTACATAACAGCCCTTTGTATCGGCCCCGGGCTGAGGCCACTGGCTTCCGTTTAATCTCAGGTTATAAAATCCACAATAACAACGTGTACTAACACTTGTCAAGTCAAATTCAAACACTGAGATGCAATGTGATCCACCAAGCGGCGCAAAAAAAACACAAGCGATTCCAATGTAGCAATCATAAGTGTGTATGAACAGAAAACTCGTCCAACAGCGTTGACGCTCTGCTGGCAGTTAGCAAAGTGTACAACTGATGCTGCAGTGTTCTGATTTGCCAGGGAAGGATCTGTCACATTGATGGGGAGATATGATGGACATCTATTGTGTTTAAGTGTATTTCCAGGTTTTTGGTTGGAAAATATTCTCTCATGTTGACAAAATGGTGACCAGGTGATCACTGGGCCCAGTCCTTCCATTATTCAGGCGGTGAGAATGGCCAAGAAGGTTTCTAGTTACAGGATGAGATATGCTGACCCTGGAAGAAGAGCTCAACAGTTGGATCTACAGAAAAAGCCACATTTATTGAATATTCCTTAAAAAAAAAAAGAATTACAGAGCATGAATTCCTTTCCAAGCAAATTACATAGTTAGAAAACCTACAACAATTTGCATTCACATTATTTGTAAAAACAGTTCTTTAATAATATAAAATAATAAAATTGAAATAATAATTGAAATATAGAAAGATTATGTCTATGATCACATGATCTTACAGAAGTGCAAAACAGAGTATACAGACAGCAGCAGGGAGATTGTGCTTTAAAGTGCATTTTCTGGGGCCATCTTTTGATTTGATCTGGTGAATAATTGAAACTTTTAACTCTAAAAAAAGTTTTTAAAACCAGGCAGAGAAGCCATGTTTCTCCTTCACCAGCCAGATGCTGTCAATCACCTTGCCGTACTGGAAGACAGAAAAAAAAACTTGAATGATAATATTCATCTTTGACTTGCCAATATGGGATTTCATGTAGGCAACAGGGGTGTTTTGTATTCCATGTCCTCCGGGCGTACCTGGTCATCAGAAACCTGCTCCAGGTACAAATGGGTGGAGTTGACCACCTCCATGCGGGCGTAGCCGTAATCGGTGCTGCGGAACGCGCTCCAGTCCTTGGGGTTGGGATTGAAGCGGTCAGTCCTCTCCCTGCAGCCCTGAGACGGAACAAACAAACAGCATCGTCACTGAATAGCCTCTTCTCTGCCCTCTGTTAGCGGTGAACCGCGCTTGGGGGAGGGGGGCCCTTCCACAGGACCCAGTGTGACATGCATATCTACGGGTCTGCCTCGGTGTGGCTCTGACCGCACAACCATATGAAGATGACTAGCTCATTTGCGGTTGCATGATGAAACATGCCCTGCACTGTTGGCCACCACTTAAGCAGCTGAAAGCTTAACCAATTCAACAGCTGTTATTATAATCACGGGGCAGAACAGCTACTGCAAAGACAAGGTTATGTACAGTATAACAGTGCAGAGTACAGTTTTAGATGGGTTTTGAAGCAGCAATCTCTAACTTTTTTCAGTGTTGCTGCTACTTAATGACTGACGCAACCTGAGAGCCTGTGTGTGGGTCTTTATTATATAATCTGGCGTCTACGTGCAACATTTGTAGGAAAAAATGTCAAACAGATTTGGTTGAACAGCAGCGCTCGGTCTGCCCCCGAGAAAAGACCTGTATGCTCTCCATATGCTGTTTGGTTTTGAAGTGATCACTTGCCACTTACTGGGTAATCATAACATAAAATAGTTATGAAAAGTTTCATATATTACATATACACACATGAGACTTATGTGGCATGATAATGTGTACTTACGGCTGAGCCAGTTATAATGTGCACCGGGGCTTTGGGGTTCACATAAGGCTGCTCAGTGCTGCCATTGTACACCTGAGAGACAAGAAAAGTAAATATGTTAAAGTCACAGTTAAAGATACTGATACAGGAATGTAATGAACTGATACATGAATGCAATGAAATTACAACTGACCTTGTCACCATAGACAGGCCATAGTCTCTCATAGGTGTGTTCGTGTGCCCACAACTCCAAGTCCACGCCTGGGAAAGACATAAGTAAATAACTTTAACAAGGCATGTTTAGAAGGAAACACTAACTGTCGGATTATGTATTCAGTAACAATAATCTATTCATTCCTCACATCTACTGGCCATTTCATTTTCTAATTGTGAGCTACCACTGTGCATTTAAGACGAGCACATACCAACAAATAAACGTCTGGGGAAACTGAATACAGGAAAACATTTGGATAAGAGCTGTTGAGACAGTGGCCAGACCTGGAGCCTGCTTTAGCAATAAAGGATGTGTGTTTGGATTGCTCTGCACCCTGTAAGTGTTGGGACATTAGTCTGAGCGTGCAAATTTGGGAGCTTAAACACCCATTAGAAGCCCACAGCTGATGTGTGCGGCTGTCAAAAGCAGCCTGTACCATAGAGGTAGAAGATGTCCTCCAGACCGGGTGCTGGTGGTTTGGTATCATTCCGTCCCAGCCGGACCTGACATAGAACAGAGAGAAATGAACATCTGAAACACTATCTAGGTAGAAACCCCCAGCATGCCAGTGCCAGTATCAGTCAACAAAATACGCCAAGTGCTGAAAAAGGTCCAAATGGAAACTATTTGGTGAAAATTACAGTGATTACTACGGCGGGCCCAGGCTGTTATGTTCTGGGGTTGCAACACAGACTAGCCAACTTGCCACAGGCATGATGCTTCCACAACCAAGGCTAATGACAATGTTAAAGGCAATCCAGCGTATAACAAATCCCACTAATGACTTAATGTAGTGCAGTAAAGCAAATGCAAGAAGAACATGCGGAAAGAACAAATTAAAATAGTCACACTATGAAAAAGACGAGTTGTCATTCGGTGTAAAACATCTCGGATCATAAGCACAGTTCTGCCCTCAGAAACCATAATTTTCAATCTTCGGGGCCTGAGCACCAGTAACATGGCGCCAGTCTTGCTGATTTAAAGCCCTTCTCTACCTCCTGCACTGTTAATGCCTCTCTACATCCAGTGATATACATTATGTGGTACATATCCCTAGCAATAATGTCCATAATTTATGCCTGTCTTCCATAATTGCCTTATATAAAGTATTACATAGCTGTCTGGTACAAATCAAACGTCAACAAATCACAGAGACCCGTTTTGCCGCCTACAGCCAAACAGGGTCAAGTGAAAGTGAACGCTAAGAATGGGAAGAGCCTGCTCTCCCTCTGTGGAGACGTACAAAGGAGTCAAATTTGGTGCAGTCGTCCTGGTCATCGTCCGAGCAGTACATGGGCCTGTGTCCCATGGTGATGATCCATGGATGCACCGCACGGTTCTCTGGCCTGTTGGCCTCCTACAGCAGGGAGACAAATGCAGTATTAGCAAAGACTCTTGTACGTTTAAGTACCGTACAGTAAGTCCTGTGAAACTCCGCAGTTTGCGTCAGGAATTTGTTTTCATTTAGAAACTCAAACAATGCAATGCACGCCCCTCCCACACCTGAGTGCTGAGTGGTTAGAACTCCTCTCTACTCCTCCCCCTGCATAGCCTCACATCTTCTGTACTCCTTCCAATATACACGTGCACATTTGAGCACAGAAACAGTGAGCTGGGGAGGATGTTTGGGATCTATGTGTGTGTGTGTGTGTGTGTGTGTGTGTGTGTGTGTGTGTGTGTGTGTGTGTGTGTGTGTGTGTGTGTGT